>PJEN01006440.1:0-111332 GCA_004024605.1 Pteronura brasiliensis | reverse complement strand
CCAAAAATTTGTATGGAACCAGAAGAGACCCCGAATCGCTAAGGAAATGTTGAAAAACAAAAATAAAACTGGGGGCATCACGTTACCTGATTTCAAGCTTTACTACAAAGCTGTGATCACCAAGACAGCATGGTACTGGCATAAAAACAGGCACATAGACCAGTGGAACAGAGTAGAGAGCCCAGATATGGACCCTCAAGCCCATTTGCTTCTGCTGCCCCCAAAACCCCACTCCAGTGACGGGAGTCATGTTTATCTTAAAAACAAAGAGCAAGACTGGATGAGAGAAACACCATTCTGAAAGCTGGAATGCAGAGACAGAGAGTAAGTGACTGTCCAGACCCAAAGTAAGGAGAAGCTAACCCAGCTGAGATCTGGCCATGGAGCATGGAGAACCTTCTTGGAGCCTCTGATGTCTAGAGTTTGCAGAATCGGCCCCATGGAGATGAGGTGCCACTGCACCAACATGTGGAGAGTTGGTTGGATACTCGGACATCTTCCCCTTTCAGTCAAAAACCCAGTGTTTACTCCATGAGGGTAAAGAGGGGCTCTTCAGGGTTGAGAGGAGCGGGGGGGAGGTATGCTGAGTGTGGAGTCAGAAGGAACCGAGTGACCGACCTTCCAGCAGATTCTCTTCAGGAGAGACACAACAGTCTTCCTGTGGCTGTGTACCCACTGACGTACTCTTAAAAACACTCCCGCAGCACTTACTGTATAACAGGCACAATCCCAAAGACATTATAATTTTTTTGAAAGTTCATAACCTCTTCAGTGGTCCCCACTTCACCCCTGAGGTCACCGAGAGGGAGAGGAGACTCAGTAAGTGGCCGGGGATGCAAGGCTTGACGTGGGAGAGGTGGGATCCGAAGGTGAGCTGTCTGCTCCTGGAGCCTGCCTCCCACTTGCTGTTCCGGGGGGCATAGAGCCTGCTTCATCCCCCATGGAAGCCCACGGGAGTGAAAAGGGCTTCCAAGACACTTTCTCATGAGGCCCAAAGCCTGGGTGATGGCCAAGGACCTCCAGGTGTCTGAGCAAATCCTCTCACAGGAAAGGCACCAGAACAAGCCAACAAACACAAAGGGGAAAGAGTAAAAGCCAGTCATAGGAGATAGAAACTATATAAGAAAGAAAGGGGGGGCCACTGGCACATCCCCATAAATGGGGAAGAACTAGCACATTTACAAAACAAGAACATCAAATAATGAAGAGATCACTGTGAAAAATGTACGAGTGTTGAAATGTAAGTATTAAAGCTCACCAGAAGGCAGAGAAGGGAACCCCAGGACCCTGGCTGGAAGGAGAGGCAAAGCAATGGAGGATGGGAAGGGGAGAGAGAGGGTGGCCAGTGGACCAGCACAAGTTCTGCAAAGAGAGAGCAGAGAAAATGGGGAGAAGGAGCCCATGCAGCAGGAAATGGAGAGAATGTCCCGGAAGGCCTCTGGAGCGCCCAACACGCTGGAGGAAAATGGACCCGTTCGCCTGCCCCTGCTGAGGATAAAGACAGCCTGGTGGTAATTTGTGTATGAGCATCTGGGGCAGGACTCTGACGAGGCGTCTCAGAGGCAGGAGACAGTACAGTATAACCATTGGACGTCTCAGGGGACGTTACATTTCTCAAATGTTATGGAAATGGTAAGAATCTTCCCCAGGAAGGTATGGGATGATGTCTTCATCCAACAAAGAGGAAGACACAGGAGACAGGTTACTGGGGAGGGACGGCAGGCTGCGGCGGCGGACGGGGGCATCCCGAGCTCCTCAGGGGACCCAAAAGGGGCCTGGCCAGTGCGGGTGTGCTCTCCTGGGATGTCATGCACACTGATAGCCAGTGTGTGCCCATGTCACCAGGGGACCCCACTTAGCTGGGTGGGTCTGGTCACGAGCCACAGGGAGCACCCAGGCCGTGAGCGTGCACACACAGTTACTGATAGCTGAGTGTCATGGCATAGCCCATGGCCCGTTGGTCAGCAGTGTGTCCCCCATCATGACTACAATGAGTGATCATCTCATGCAATGCCTGATGATGTAACTACACTGGCGGCAGAAAGCAGGCGAGCCACGGTGGCCGGGGGCCTCCTGGCATCGTCCTATTCTCCCTGGTGGGAAGTCAACAGCTGTGCCCAAGGACAGACACTCATTTGTTTAGGGCTCTAGAGGCATATACCAGAGGGGAAGTTTGCAAGAATTGAGAATTTCTGCGTCTGTGGAGCTGGGAATAGGAAGGGGTGCTATTGGGGTGCCCCATTTTCATAGCAAGCCACGTACAGCGTCTGACCCCTATACTGCACGGTATGGTTGACTTCAATGCGGACAGTTATCAAGGGTTTTCTGTTGTGTTCTGTTAGTCACCGTGTCGTGCGTCGCTGGTTTTTGGTGTCGTGTTCCACGATTCGTTGTTTGCATGTAACACCCAGTGCTCTGTGGGATCCGTGTCCTCCTTCGTACCCACCACTGGGTGTTTCTCAAATTTCTAAAAACTCGATACCTCCTGTTGTTCAGTGTGAGGACTGACCATTGCAGGCGCCAGACCACATGCCATCTGGAGCTGGCTGGGGGCACTCTCCGGCTCTGGAACCCACACCGAGCGCTTCCAGGATCCCAGAGGCCCCGCCCATTGGCTGAGCAGGGAGGTGGCATGGACATGCCTGCCCAGCCACAGTGTTCTGCCCGGAGCAGAGCGCACTGAGGCTGTTGGCACCCCCTCTCCCCCGGCCACTGCCCTCCCAGTGGGCACGTCATCACTGATAAATGCACAGTCCTAGAACACAGCCCATCCCTGTGGTCGACCAGTGTCCCTGGGTTTTCAAGGTTGTAGCTTGGGGCCCTATTAACTAAGGCACTAAACACAGTTGTTTCCATGCCTATGTTTAAAACCAGGAAAATAGAGACTTCTTTTTTTGTCACCAACAGAACCAATCTGATGGGTCCAAGTGGGATTTTAGTTCGCAGGTGTTCCTAGAGGTCACTAGAGGCCCCCGAGGTCACGCACACGTCGGAGGCTGTCACTCCAGCAGTTCGTCCTGCAGCCAGGGTGTCGCGAGGCCGGCATGCGGTGCCGAGTGTCCGCTGATGCGGAGCTGTGCACTGTGTGAGCCACGAGCGACAGCGAGAGCGTGAGGGTAACTGACAGAAAAACACACACTTGCAAGGGGCGCAGTTGCCTCCAAACCACCGGTGCCGGCTCCGTACGTGACATTCATGTCGTCGCGTTCCCTGTATCGCGGGTCGTTCGTTATTCATGATCTTCTAAATGTCAGAAAGAAAAACAACATAGCGTGCAAATTATATACAAAGTAGCTTTTTAATGCCACGAAAATAAAGGCAATCGGGGATATAATATGGCACGTGGCGGGCACCTACCCATGTCAGCCGGGACGCTCGCATTCCTCGTGGTCCAGAAACGAAGGTTTGAAAGAGCCGAACAGAACAGGCGGAGGAAAACACACAGGCCTGGTCTTCTTTAACCCCAAACACAAAATTCTCATATAGGAGGTTATTTATGTCTGTTTCCCAGACAAGATACAGTCTCAGGTTTCCAGTCCTCTCAGTCTGCGGCGTTGTAACGATTACGTCATCGGGCCCTAACGGCCCGCGCATCGATGTAAAGCACAGGACGCAGCGCCACGTGATAACGACGCGCGATACACGAATACGGAGCGTCCGGGATAATCCGCAGGAAAGCAAACATGACGTAATCACTCCTGAACCGGGGGCAATGAGCGCTTTCTGCACGCGAACAGCGCGTACCCCCGTGAGACGCGGAAAGTCACACGTTCCCGGCAGCGCGAACGTCGGTGCTGAGACGCGGGAACCGCCAAGCCTCGGGCCCCGAAGCACAACGCGGCTACGTCCGACTCCAACCGCGCACTCGCCGCAGACCTGTGAGAACGCGGACGGTCCGGCTGGGCTCGCAGAGAGCGGGAAGCCGCGCCCCTGCCCAGACTGGGGGGCGCTCCGGAGGCCGCGCCCCCTCCGTGCCTGGCTGCGGGCGGCCCCGCGGCGACACCGCTCCGCACCTGCCTCCCGCGCGGGCCCCCGGGGCGCGGCCGACCGACGGGGTCCCGGCCCCTCGGGGGCGCGGCGGGCGAGGGGTCGTGCGCGGTGCCGCCCGCACACGACGCTCCGCGGGGGGCGGGGAAGCTCCCAGTCGGGGCCGGGCCGCGGCCTGGAACTGCCCGGGAGGTCCCCGCGCGGTTCACCGCGTCCGCGGCGCGAATTGGGCGCCCGTCGCCCCTCACCTCGGGATCTGCGCGGCCTGTTTCCGTCCTTTTGCCCAGACGCGCGGCCCCCGGCAGGGGGGCGCCGGCCCGGGAAGGGCCGACCGAAGCCGCGCGAGCCCGCCGCACACCCCTCTGCGCGGCGGGAGGAAAGGGGGGGCGGCGGCCGTCGGACGAGGGGCGGAGGCCGGTCCCCCGCGGCGACCGTGGGCCGGAGAGCGGTCGGCGATCTGGGAGCGTGGCGGGTCCTTTAAAACCTAAAACTGAGCGTGCAGTTGCTGCAGGACCGGCCGCTGTCCTCCGGGCAGTCGTCCCAGCGGCGCGGGACTCCGTGCGCGCAACCCTTTACCGTGGCCGCGCCGCAGCCCAACCGCGAGCCCCCTGGCGGGCTTCGGCAGGTGCATGGGGGCGCCGGCGGTTCACACCGTGGACGCTGCTGACACCGAACAGCCTGGACGCGGTTCCGAGAATGGGGCTCAGTGGGAAAGGCCAGTCCCGAAACGTTATGGACATTCTTGACTTGACACAAAGACAGGACAGAGGACGGACGCGGCTTGCAGGTAGAAGTGGGTGTAGTTCTGAAGGAACTACACAAGGGCCCGAGGGACCCTTGGGGGACGGCCGTCGTGTCTTGACCGGGGTGGGGGACATAGGCACACACACCCGTGTGCACACACACACCCACGCACACTAGGGAGGGCAGGTGCACCTGGGCATTCCGACCGAGATCAGTGCAGTGAATCAGGCTCAACACCCCACTTACGGTCAGTCTTGCCGGTCGCTTTCCTTGCGGGGACGTGGATTAAGGTTTCCCGCGATCTGTATGTTTTTTCCAGCGCAAGACACTTTGAAACAAAGAAAAATGTATAATTTCTCATACTGACAAATGCCTTCCAGAAAGCCCCCTAGATTCTCGTGCAAGTGGCAAGTGGGTGAGGGGAGATTGCCACAACAGCTCTGGCTGAGACACAGTGTGGCCGGTGTCTGCGGAGCCCCACCTGGCTGCGTCACTTGCGTTTTGCAACTAAGCGGTCCGCTGAAGCCTCGACCTAAGGGCTCATCCTGGGAGTTCCCTTGTGAATGATCAGAATCACCGCCATGACAGACTGAGCAGCAGGAACAGGGGGAACATAATCCTTCCTCCTGCCCCTGAGTAACTGGGAGAAGGTGACGCCCTATAGGATCATGTCACTGGGGAGGTCACTCGTTACCGGAACCTTCTGGAAGCTCTTACATAGTGAACACTCTGCTGCTCAATGAAGCTCACTCCGTTCTATTTTCTAAATTCTCCTTTTAAGAAGAAATTTCTGTTTTACATACCAGTTGTCTTAAGTCAGAATATTTATATTCATTCAGTAAGAAGCTTCAAATGCCCTTGAAGGGAGTTTAGCCGATAATCCATTCACCAGCAACTTTTTAATCTGCGTCTGGTCAGGACTCAGCTGAAATCACAAACCCGCAGGGCCTCCCCCCTCTTCTGGACCTGGCGGGTATCTGACACCATGTGCGCCCAGGGGACCACACAAGGACCCTGCCGCCCTGTCCAGCGGGGATGGGAGGACGGAGGGGTGACACCCACAGGCTGCATCCAAGTTCCATGGGAGAAGTCAGAATTGAATTTCATGCCCTGATTCGTGAACGTGTTGTGGAGAATGCAGTGCACGCAGGATAAAACCCATCACTTTGTCCACAAAAGTATTCTGCAGATGTCTGTTATTTTAAGGGAAAACCTGTCCTTTTCCCAACCCTTTGTGGATGAATGTGCCCTCAGACTTCTCTAGACACGGTGCTCTCCAGGTCTCTCTCCCTGTGACCTTCCATGAACCTGAGGGGTTCCCAGAATGACAGAACAGGAGTTGCCTGAAGTGATGCGGGTGAATTTCTGGGATCCCCAGAAGAGCAAGACATAAAAATGAACTTATTGATATTTTACAAAATGTGACTTTTAAACAAAGTGCTGGCAATACGTCGGATGGACTGACTTTGGTCATTAACGTCCTATCGCATTCACCCATTTTTCAACCCCCTAATTGTTTTGTTTATGTTGATTCATTTATCAGATTTATCTAAATTATCTATTTGACATTCTTCATTTGGTGAGAAAAAAACCCGCATTTTCCTAAAAGCACTCACCTGAACGCCATCAAAACCATTCTCAGCCAGTTCAGCAAGCAGCGTCTTCACTACTCGGAGTGACTGTAAACACGGACCACAGACTAAGCATAAAGCCCATTAGAAACGTCCCATCTGGGTGTGGCTTTATAGTTAGAGCAAATACAAAATTTAAGATATTACTTAAGATTGCATTTTGTTTTCTTTTTTAATTAGCACATAACATGCTCTCGTAAGATCTTTCCTGTGGAAGGACTGTGGCGTACTCGGGTCGTGGGCAGAAGAGCAAACCTAAGCACACACACGTGGCAGTGTCCTGGTGACACGAGCCACAGGCCTGTTCAGAACCAGCTCACACGCGTCTGTCACTGGCCCCTGAGCCATCCAGCCGGTCTCCATGCTTGACAGACACAATCCCAAAACAACTCTCGGGCTTTGTTTTATAAAAGTTTGCTTACGGTTTTGTGTCATTTTCACATCACAGACTGTAACGTGGTTTTCTAAGGGACTTTTCTGTTGTGAATCCTTTATCAAGAATTAGCTGGTTGGGGCTGCAGGTGGTTCCGTCCACCGTCCCTGCCCGTGGCATGCCCTGCACCTGCGCACTTGGCCTGATCTCAGCCCCTTGCTTCAAGTGCATGGAAAGTGAGCAAGCCTCCTTGAGAACCCGATCCCTTTTTATTAGATTTTTCCTTTCATTATGTATGTCAACCTTATCTCTCTGCCTTTTATTCTTCCCTAGAGTGACGACACCTGCAAGGGGGAAAAATGTAGTTATCGAACCCAATCAACTGTTTGTGTCTCCGAAATTATCAACAACATCTGGTCAAGAAAGGTTCTGGTCGGACCCACAGACATATGGCTGTCCAAGGAGCCACATAAAGGTAACAGTTCTATGTCATACTTATGCTTTACATGCAGCCAAATGTTTTATGTATTTACCTTGAAAAATCTCACTTTGAAAAAGCATAAAGATAGGCCTGTAAATGCAGGGTGTTTTTTAATGAAGACCACAATGTCCCTTAATTTTAATAAACAAGCTCAATATAAAGGCAGACCTTATAATCCATTACTGAACATGGACGCCAGCAGTCTTGTACCATTTAGCTATGGCATCGTCTGCAGAATGATTTCGTAGCCGCATTAATAGGTCTGTTCACCCTTTGGCTGTTGTGCAGAAACTCCTTGGTGTGAGATTCCTTAAAATCAGATCCACATTTCCACTATTCTGTTTGTTGACAGTTTATGTTTAAAGGAATTAGACACATCTCTAATTAGGTCGTAACTTGTGTTGCCCATGGCCTTTGTAGGTTTCCATTGCTCCCCGTTGATAAAACTCCCTGGGCGCCGCTATGGACCTTGCGAGCCTCGCTTTTTAAAATGCTTTAGGTTATGGCTAAGTTTACTTTTAAACATTTTTTGAAATTGTGATAAAATATAAATAACCTATAACAAATGTACCTATAAGGTAAAAGTTACCATTTCACCCATTTTTAAGTATACAGTCCAGTGGCTTTAAATACCTTTCCCCAGCCGCACAGCCGTTAGCACGCCCGTCCCCAGAACACTCTCATCTCCCAAACTGGAACTCTATGTCTGTTGAGCGTCACTCCCCAGCCCCTCCCCCACCCCTGCTGCCCACCAGCGCGTCGTGTCCCTGAGAATCTGACCGCAGCAGGCCCTGCATTGCAGTGGACTTGTTCAGTCCTCGTCCTTTTGTGTCTGGCTGATTCCACGGAGAGCACAACGTCCTTGAGGTCCATCTATGCTGTAGCAGTGTCAGAGCCTTCTTCCTTTTTCCGGCTGAGTAATAGTCCATGGTCTGGGGAGACCACGAGCTGTCATCTGTTCATCTACAGCTGGGTACGCAGGTTGCCTCCATCTTTTGGCCGTTGTGAATAATGCCGCTTGGAACATGGGTGTGCAAGGGTCTGAGTCCCCACTCCCAGTTCTTCTGGGTGGATAGCCAGGAGTGGGGTTGCTGGGTCACCTGGTAGTGCTGTTTTTAATTTTCTGAGAAACCATCCTAATGGTTTCTGCACTGGCTGCACTATTTTACATTCCCATCCACAGTCAAGAGCCCCATTTTTCTACATCCTCACCAGCACCTGTTATTTTCTGTTTTCTAGGGGTTTTGTTTCTTTAATAGTAGCTATCGTGATGGGTGTGAAGTGGTACCTCACTGTGGTTTTCATTTGCATTTCCCTGATGATTAGGGATTCTGAGCACCTGCTCATGTGCTCAGTGATCATTTCCGTGTCACATCTGTCCCCTGTGCTCTTGGGCCATTGCTAAGATATCACTGCACAATCCAATGTCATAAAGGTTCTGCTCTATGGATTCTTCTAAGGATTTTTGTGGTTTTAGCTCTTGCGTTGAGGCCTGTATTCCTTTTAGAGTTAATTTTTGTATGTGCTGTAAGTTAAAGGTCAACGTCACCCTTTCCACATGTGGATAACAAGCCGCTCCAGGACCATTTGTTGAAAAGACTGTCCTCTCCCCGTAGAGTAGTCTTGGCTCCCTTGTCAAGTTGTTTGGCCGAATATGAGAGGAGTTATTTCTGGGCTTTCTACTCTATTCTGTTTCTATGTGTCTGTCTTTTTGCCAGCGTCTAATTTGGTGACTTGTTTCGTAGTAAGCTTTGAAATCACAAAGTATGAAACCTTGGATTTGCTCTTCTTTTTCAAGATTTTTTGGCTATTTGAGAGTTCCTTCAGATTGCATATGGATTTTAGGATGGACCCTGCTATTCCTGCAAAAAACGATATTGGGATTTTGAGAGGGATTGCCTTGAATCTGCATATTGCACGGCCAAGTTTCTTAATCAGACAGAAATAGGGGGTCTTCATGCTTTATAGAAGTGAATTTCCATATCCCATTTAAGCACATACCATTGCCTTAAAAAATTCTTTTATTCAAGTTTGAAAAAAAAGTCAGATTTTATTATTAGTTTTTTTGGAGGTTGGTCAGGGGAACAATGAGCAATTATATAAGGTTGTTTAGTAGAAAGTTTTCTCACATTCTCCCTGAGGATGAAGACACAGTTCTGTTTAGTCTATTAAAACACGACATTTTGAAGGCTTTTCTTCCTTAGCAGTCATTTCATAGTAGAAATCTCCCCGTCTCGTGGAATGTTCCACACTTGGCCCTCAAAGGTGAGCTTTCTTGGCATTCAGGAGTTCCCGTCCATAATAAGACCATGAATGACCCAGAAACTTGACTGTCGTGCACATTGTCCCCGACCGCAGTCACTACTAATGGCGGGGAGACGCTGGACGGCGTCACTTTTGCCCCCGCGTCCGTGTTGACATAATGACATCTCTCTCAACATGTGAGCCCCAGTTGAGCACCAGTACCGGGAAAACCCTGAATTCCTCCCAGACTCCACAGTCGAAGTGATGATTCTTCCCACTCTAAAGGCCAGTAAAGGGAAGATTAGAGACGGTAGGTGACCACCGAGGATGGCGTGATTAAGTGGCCAAGAAGGTACCTGGTTTCCAAGGGGATAAAGAGGAATTTGGGTAAGAAATCCAGATTTAACACAAATCACTAATTCCATGTAGCCTTTATACTTCGGTATTTAATCCAAGCCTCTTTCCAAGCTGAATGAGAGTACTGAGAAGTTAGCATTAGAAAAGGATATGATAAAGAAATTACTCAAAGAAAAGGCTGTGTTTACAACTATCCTTTCCTGTCATGGGCACCAAGGAAAAAAGTACGTCAATCAGGTTTTCATCAGTTGCTCATTTTTAACTCTGCCGAGTACTTAATTTGTGCCGGGAATTCCTGTAATTCCTGTAATCTCTGGAGGTACAAAAATGAACGAAACATGGCCCTTGTCCTCAAAGAGTTCAGAAACTGACCAGACATAAGGTGTGTTAAAGTCTATGAGACCAGACCGCACGACCCTTCCTCAGAACCAAACGCGTGCCTTGCTTCCTTCTCTACTCCGGAGCTAAGCACATGCCCGGCCCCCATGAGGGCTTGGTCACTTCCCATGCAGTCAACAGAGGTCCAAGTGAGAGGATTTCCGAGGTGCCGGACAGACTGTAACTCTGATTCAGGAGGCCAAGGGTGTCTTCATAGAGGAGGTGACCCCAGACCTGGGTCTTCAAAGCATAGTCCAACAAACAGAAAATTATAGGAGTGAGTTTACTCCTAAGGGAAAATAGAAGACTCAGAGATGGGGTCAAGGCACAGAGACCCGTGACTTGGCATGTCCGGCAACATGTTAGGACAAAGGGCTTCGTTCCTGATGACTTGGGTTTAGTGTCTGTAGAGCACGTCTGCCTGCTTTACAGTTTCTAGGGTCCGCAGTAGAGAGGACGTTATGTGGTGTCTCTCCTTTCCCCTTCAGATGGAGGGTAGAGAGTTGTCCATGCTAAGGAGCTGTCTACCTGTTCTCAGCCCTAGAAACTGGTCTCTCGGGCGCCCACCGCTCTTTCTACCTCCAGCACCAATGTTACTGGACTCAACTGTCCAGATTCTACTTTAGCTGCCCCTGTGCCATCGTTTGAACCGTGGATTCACAGAATTGTTCTTTTGCTGATCCTACTCTTAAGATTACAACTGCAAGTCCGAGCTACTGTGGCGAAGGGCCTGGTACCAACCACCCTTGCTAGGCAATGACTGTTCTCCTTACCTGGGATTGCACCCCTGTCCTCCGCGGGCCGTATCTCTTGCCCAGAGAGGTAGCTTCCTTTAGCACCCCCAGTGAAGAAGGACTTTGGGGCTTGCTCTTAGGGGAAAAATAGAAGTGCCATAGAATAAGATTTAGATTTAGGGCAATTTTTTTTTTTTTTTTTTGTCCTAGTGTGTCCCAATTAGCCACTGTGATTGCTGAGCCGGGAGCACCTGTGGCGTCCTTGCAGCTGGCGCTCTAGGAAATCCAATTTCCTCTGAACTAGAGCCCAAAGAGAAAATCACACTCTGCATCCAATTTCCATGCTAAAGACTTTACTTAAAATAAAATCAATATCTGTTTCCCAAAAAAATGTCGTGAATTGTGTTCTGAATAGTGACTATTTTAAAAGGAAAGCGTATTGTGCATCCAGAAGGAGGAATCTGCTGAAATAGTTCCAACTTGATAAATCTGTGTTC
Source organism: Pteronura brasiliensis (assembly GCA_004024605.1). NCBI lineage: Eukaryota > Metazoa > Chordata > Mammalia > Carnivora > Mustelidae > Pteronura > Pteronura brasiliensis. Next base: position 99,906 of record PJEN01006440.1, on the reverse strand, counting down.
TTTGACCCGTTCAAATGAATTTCTTTAAAACAACTAACAAATACCATTGGGTTTCATGCTAGCACTGCCAATAACCATTTGTATGCCTTTGGGGACATCGCATCAGTCCTTTTTCTGTAGAATAAGGATAAAGGGTTAAATCGGAGGAGATGGCTTACAGGAACACAGCGTAAGGTGCATGCGATGACGGCCAGCTTAGTATCCACTAACTGTCGCTGTAAGCCGGCTGGTCTCAGAGCGCCGCTCAGTGCCCCTCAGTGCTCGGGACAGGCCGTGGGGTTCTTACTCTTCTTACCTTTCACTTATGTTAGAGGAAACTACTGTGCAGAGGCGTTCGCTGGTCTAGGATGCAGAACTGTGTGGGCGTGTATTTTAACTTTCCAGCCGGCCTCCTCTACTGCGAGCTGTCCGGTCCTGCCTCCGCGCCGGTGCGGACGGACACGCTTCCCGGTCCTGCCTCCGCGCCGGTGCGGACGGACACGCTTCCCGGTCCTGCCTCCGCGCCGGTGCGGACGGACACGCTTCCCGGTCCAGCCTCCGCGCCGGTGCGGACGGACACGCTTCCCGGTCCTGCCTCCGCGCCGGTGCGGACGGACACGCTTCCCGGTCCTGCCTCCGCGCCGGTGCGGACGGACACGCTTCCCGGTCCTGCCTCCGCGCCGGTGCGGACGGACACGCTTCCCGGTCCAGCCTCCGCGCCGGTGCGGGCGTCTATTCCACGCGTACCATGTAGTGTCCGTTTGTACACATAATGCACAGCGGGCGCCCCTAAGCGCACACACCCAGAATCCGCAGAGGCACTGGGCTGCCCCTCCCGCTCCGGGTTGCGCCTCGCTGGCAGGACGCTGCTGCTCTAACGGCCGGTCCGGCCCCGCCCGGCGCGCTTCCCCGGAGAACAGCCACGTGACCGCAGTCGTACTTGCTCAGGAGCGTCTGTAACCCGACATCCTTCCGCTCCTTCTCACAATGGTCCACTCACGGTGCTTCCATCACTCGGGGCTGGTGGTGCTCATTTTAACGATGTTTGCTAAATGAGGTCATGAAATCTTACGGATAGCGAAAAAATAAATGAAGGTCCTTGAGCTTTGATTTTTCTAGAAGTTAGCTTAGGGAACAGTAGAAATTTGCTTTTTTCATGACTTGTATCAAGGTCATGGGCCACTACTCTCTTGGAAAGTAGGATACAAACTGCTGATACCTGCTTTCCTGCCCCACAGTGTCACGGAAACTGCGAATCATGAAGTTTCTTTCTTCCCAGCAGAGAACAATCACCTTCAGTCAGTGGGCGTTTTGATTGAAGCGAAGTTGGGAAGTAGGTGAGGTCATGTGGGACCGCAGATCACTGAGGGCCTCAGATCTAGGGTCAGCTGTGCATCACAAAGGGCTTCAGACGGCCCGGGTCCACATGGGGGGCGGCTGATCACCAGACTGGAGCTTCTCTCTGCGCTGGGGGGCCCTGGGCCAAGCAGGGAGGTCAGCTGTGTGGGCCACCTTCTGTGTGCACGCACTCCTCGCCCGCTGCATGTGAGGAGACCAGGTGGGGCCAGCGATGCTCAGTGCCCCACGGGTCCGTGATGCCTTGGGGTGACTTGGTTTTTGCACACATGAGCTTCAGAGTTGGAAAGTCCTGCCCTGCTTTTACCCTGGGAGCAGACTAGGGAGCCTTCTAAACCCAAGACATCGGGAAAGCACAGCATTCCTCTCCAGTGAACCTCGGGCTGCTACACCAGTTCCTGACCCCACAAGACTGTTTTATGAGTTTGGGGGTGGGGAAAACAATAGTGGGGTTCTCTAACATCGTCCCTGATCACCATTACTGGTTGTTTTGAATAATTGACTGAGCACTGTAAATTTCTCAAAAAAAAAAAAAAAAAGGCATGTAGTATTGGCTCTGAGTGTAGCCTGTGCCTTCAAGGAGCTTATAGTCGAAGTCTGAGACACTCCACAGTTTACTCTAGAGGACCGCACCTCTCAGCAGGGCCCTTTGCAAATCCCTGTGGAGACTAAAACTATAATTAGCCACTAAACTCTGCGTCCGGTAAGCAATGCACGTCCGGGAGCCTTACTGGGAGATTTTGCAGTGTCGTTGAAGTCCAGTACCGACTCCGTCCACCGCATCTCTAGTCTTCCTTAATAATGGTTCCTGTCCTTTCCTTGGTCTTCATTTTGTTTGACAAAAACATTGCACACTTTCTTGTCTATAAATTCCTACCGTTATTATGTTTAGAGAAGTACATCCTGCTTAAAGAACTAGTAACATCCCCCATTTAAGCTTTTTATCATTAAAACTCTTGTCTGCTAATGTCAACAGTTCCTTCTATGTGTAACCAGCTCAATGTTTGTGACTGCGAAGAAGTAGCGTGTTGAGCTATTTTAAACTTCGCTCCAAGCGATGGACGCTGGTAACGGTTCACTCTCCCAGCTCTCATCCAGTCCACCTGCCGAGAACGCCAGCACCGGGCAAGGCAGGTCTGTGCGCTCCCTCCCAGAGGGCCTGGCCACATGGCCACGTTCCACAGCAGGTTCTAGAGTTTCCACGAGAGGCTCTTTTTCCTTTCTTTTTTGTTTTTTCTTTTTGGGAGGAAATACCATTGTCCTCCCGTGTGCCTCTGCACTGGCCTTGTCGCCATACTCCGGTTTGGCCGGGACCAGAACGTGTCAGCCTTTATCCGACCGGCAGGCCCCAGGAACAGCTTACATCCCATGTAAAATCCTCAGTTGGAAATGAGTCCGTCTTTGCTAAAGCGTACGGTGAACGACATGTCACTGTCGTGAAAGGGGGTTACGAGATGATTCAGACGTTCAATGAATACACCTTCCCTCCTCAAACTCGCGTCTGAAATATGAAAATTTGAGTGCACGCATCACGTCACTTGTTGCCTCAATAAGCAAAACAAACACACAGCAAACGACCCATCAGACCCGGCCGAAACGGGGACCGACTCATGAGCAAGTCAGGTGAGCAACGGACAAGAAGTGGAAAAGGACCACAGACATGGGAGGACGTCTCAGAGAACGCGTGAGCAGCTTCCTAGTAGGGAAGATGCTGGCCTCGTGGACGCCGTAAATTCACACCAGAGTTGTGACGTCACGGCACCGCGTCCTTCCCTGCCAGCAGCGATCCCATAGCGATCCCAGAGCACTGGGCGCACAACTTACAATTACTCACAGTGTCGCTGTCTCACTGAAGTTCAGAAGGGATGAGCCCTTCATACCAGTGACCTGGCTTCCAGACACTCCCTGTAGGGACAGTCACCCTCGTGCGCGCCGCTGTGTTCGTGAAGCTGCAGTGCATGAGCATGGCCTCTGCGGCCCCCGGCCCCCAGCAGCTCCCGGACCCGGACCCCTCTGTGAGCTCTGCAGGCCTCAGCTCCTTCTCCTGTATGTCAGGAGCCGGCATGGGCCTTGGAGTGCTGTGGTGAGGCCTCAGTTAACTAAGTGGCATGTGTCACATCGTGAGCATTTAGGCGAGTTAGACACTTTTATGATGCACATTGTGGACTTACTTGTAAGACTGGATTTTGGAAGTAAGTTAGCTGCTCCCCCACAGAAGTCTGATTAAATAAATTGTGTTGTATTTATGCAATAGAACAGTATGAATGGATTTTTTAAATGAGGGAGCTTGTATGAACTTAGCCCAACATACTGTGAAACGAAGAATTGCGGGGTGCAAAGCCGAGTGCACGGTGGTACCAGGAGCAGATTTGAAAGCGTGTTTATACACAGGGGCGTGTTGGTGCATCGAATGTCAGGGGAGGGAGGCACCAGGTCCCACCGAGGAAGGCACGAGCCCTCTTGGGGATAAAGAACCCTGTCCCATGCGTATTCCTCTTTCAAGCCATCACGTTTCTCTCCACCAAGTGTCCGTGGACAGACTGTGTGTGAGCTGCCTGCAGAACCAGCAAAGGGTCTCTAAGAGATGCCGGACAGCTGAGGCTAGAGGAGCTGACGGGCTCCCACAGGAGTTGGGGGGCTCCACGAAAGATTCCGAGTGGACAGGGGTTTGGACACGGGGAAAGGGGTGCAGCGGATAATGTCGGTGCCAAACTCAAGAGACAGCAAGTCTCCTGGAAGGAAAATGAGTCCTGGAGATCCTGATAATGCAGTAAGTTGTGAGGATAGTAGGGACACAATGTCCGCCAGCAGGAGCAAAGGCACTGTGGCAAGAAAGCAGGCCTTATCTGGGAAAGGGGCAGTCTGTCTAATTTCCAGTCTGTGCACAGTGCTACTGTATGAGCAGGGGACAGGGGAAGGGGACAGCTGAACTGATTACAACACGTCACCTACTGTCCTAGGAACAAATGCAAAGCGGTGAGAGCAGGGTGGTGGGGAGGCCGTCCGCATGCTGTGGGTCTCTCCGTCTCACTTTGCTCGTGCTGTTTCAGAGCAGCCGGACGCCGTGGAGGGCGGTCCTGGCATCATTCACATCACTTGCAGGCCTGCGCTCCGCCCCTGCTCTGCTCCGCAGGGACCTTCCTCTGGCCGCCCGAGGCCACCGCTCGAGCGCTTCCGGGCACAGTCAGTCACCACCGTGCGGCCTGCCAGCTAGGAGCCGGCCCCGAAACAGCACCCTGTGCGGTGACAGGTGAGGATGATCTCCTGGGAGATTTACATGTGTACTTCTCACCAGTGCGAATGGGAGCTGCTTGCATCAGTCTTACACGCGGGAAGGTGGGGGAGAAACCGTTTTCTTCTCTGCTTTGTCGCTGCCCTTGCTCAAGGCTTGGCCACCTTCCTCCCGTCTGTGGGAGGCTGGCGTATTACCCCACCTTGCGCTCAAGCCGCAGACACTCTTCATTTACATGGAAATGGACCGGAAACAGGCTTCTAAACTCACGTTTTAAACACCTCCTACTTGTGCCATCGCCCCAGTTAGGGCACCGACCCGGCAGACTCCGTGTGTCAGGTCTACCTGCCGGAGTGTCGTTCTGCTCTGCATAACAGGGTTTGCGTCCTGAAATGGAGGCGGGGGAGAGCGCTGGGAACACTGAGTCCTTGTTGTGAACTGAACTATTTTTAAAGTCCCTGCGGATACCAATCCTTTGTGAAGGGCTGGCCTGTCCATGAGTGAGGGTAGGGGGAGGACGGCCGGGCTTGGACAGTCCCTTCCTCCAGTGGATTAAACGTGGGTCTGTTCATATCTCAAGGCCAGCCTTTGAGCTGGGCTGCGGTCGTCTCTGGAGAACTGAATTCCTGAGCACACGCTTCATTCCACCCTACGTCCGAGCGAGGGATAGCAGCCGCCCCAGAGCCTGTCGTGTACTTTCTGTCTTTGCGTATCTCGAGTGCGTACCCTCTGCCCCTCCCCCTGTAGTGTGCTCAGAGCCTCAGGTGCCCATGGCTGGGAGTCGGGGGACAGCCGGAGGGGGTCTGACTGTGCACGCGCATCCGACGCGTTCCCACAATGGCTGATGACAGTTTCCGGCCATAACTTCAGGCCCATGTCTTTCTGGTGACGCATCATGATTATGGCGGACAGCAGTGTGACTTCGTGTGTGGTGACTTACAGACAGTATGGACGAGAGACGCTGTCTGACCCTTGGCTGCGCCTGTGTGCGAGCGGAACAAGGGGAATGTGTGAGAACCCACATCGGGGCCGGACAGAGGCACGCATGTTAGCGGAGAAGACACCGTGGGCCGGGAACTCGAACACTTCGATAGGAAACCAACACTTCAGTTAGTTACATGAGCAATGAAGGAAAGTTGCCTTTCTGAGCTTTTTTCTTCATTACTCTGCATTTTTAGAGAAAAGATCCATTTGGCGGAATCAGTGTCGGCTAACCAAAATGATGAAAATTGTGTCTTCCCCGTCACCAAACTCTGCCACGGTTCGATCCTTATATTCCTTTGATTGGCTGGAGGTGGTTTTCTCACTTCCCTTAATGCATGGACAGCTGGAGAGTTTCACGTCCACATCGTGCATCCATTTGTCTGGCAGGTGGGATGGCGTCATCCTGGTGTTGGGGACACGACTGCAGAACAAAGGTCTGCCTTCACCTGCAAGCGTACCTTTCAGGACGGGACACTGAGTGAGGGAGGAGGGAGGAGGACACGGGAGTGCAGGAGGCGTGCTGGTGGGATAACCCTGAGCGGGCTGGTGGGGGGGCTGACCTCTGAGGAGCAGGGACAGACCTTCAGTCATTCAGTGACAAGAACAGGGCAGAGATGTTATGGGAGCTCAGGTAGCATCATCTAATCCTGTCTTCTTGATGACATAGCAAGTGGGAGCCCAGAGCCCAGGCTCGACGGACACAGACACGTAGGGGAAACCCACAGAGGCACCTGTGTCGAGAGCTGGGTGGAACCCCCAGACCCTCACTTTCCGCCAGTGGTGATGATGGGCAAGAAAATCACAGGCTCATGGACCCCCTGCAACTTGGCATTAGTCAGAGATCATCACTAGAACAGGGTCCCTAAGAAAAGAAACGAGTCCGTGTGACTAAGCATGATATGTAACATTGCACCTTTGAACACAAAAATTCTTTCATTGGTTCATAAAATGTCATTTGCATCACACGGGTTATTTTAAGTCATTTGCCCTGTAAGTGTTCTTCAGAGTTGACCCAGGAATGCAGCACTGCCATCATGAGAACAAAGTCATGAAACAAAATAGTGAGGTTGATGTAACTGAAGGTTGTTTAGTAAGAGACAGGAGCAGAGAGAAGCTGCACGGGGGGTTTCCTTCTGCGCACACAGCTGTTCACTGTGCCGTCGCAGCAGAAGCTGGAGGACCTTCCTGTGCTGAGGTCCCGCACGCCGCGGTTCCAGGAGCAGGAGCTGGTGGTGGCAGGACTGGCTACGGGTGACTCCGGTGAATACGGTCTGGGCTGCACCGTGCAGGTGCGAAGAGCCCTCACCTTCTTCCCCGGGGATCCGCAGGGGGGACACCAGGGACAGTCTCCACCCGTGGTCAGCAGAGGCAGGTGTCCGCTGCCCGGCTGCTGTCCTGTACTCCTGCCATAGCGGGGGACGTCCCCCCTCTGCTCCGAGTGTGTGGGGCCATGTGGATGTCGTCTCGTGTGGGGTCAAGGAAATGTTTGGTCAAAGACTGTGAGTGTGGGGCGCCTGGGTGGTTCAATGGGTGAAGCCTCTGCCTTCCGCTTGGGTCATGATCTCAGGGTCCTGGGATCCAGCCCCGCATCGGGCTCTCTGCTTGGCGGGGAGCCTGCTTCCTCCCTCTCTCTCTCTCTGCCCACCTGTGATCTCTCTCCGTCAAATAAATAAATAAAATCTTTAAAAAAAAAAAAAAAAGAGAGAGACTGCGAGTGTCTGCAAAACAGGAAGTAACTGCAGCGTGATCGAGTTTACCGTGAACTCCGTTAAGCCGACAGGGTGCTGCGCGGCAGGCTGGGTGCGGCGGGGAGCAGAGGGGGCAGCGCGGTCTCCTCCCTCAGGGGCTCCCCACCTAGCCGCCCAGCCCGCTCGCCCCACGGAGGCCTCTCGTGCTGACCCGGGTGCTCCTGACAAACCCACGGTGGGCACCGCCACGGCCCGCCTGAGCTTCCGTACTGGCGGCTCCATGCCGCGTAACTTACTTCCCGCCTTTCTCCAAAGCTTTAACTAAAAAGACCAGCAACAAAATCAATGCAGGAGCTCGTATCTGTGCGGTTACCGGCCGTGTGAAAGGCCCATGGGCTGAAAGCTCAGGAAGTGTGCGTTTGCAGAGAAGCATATTTTCGCAGGCGAACGTCTCTCCGCAGACAGAGCAGGGGTAACGGACTCATGACTCACCTTGCTCCCCTGTTGTCCCACGCGAGTGCTCCCAGGCCGCCTGTCCTGAGGCTCGGTTTGTGTGGACATGCCAGCATCAGAGACCCGCCAACGCCGCCGAAACCAGCCCATTCCTCCGCGCTTGGGGACCTGAAGTTGCTAAAACAAAGGGCGGAGAGAGGCTACCAGACCCCGGAGAAGATGCGTTTGCTTCCCAGCTGCAGATACCTGTTCTCCCGTACCAGCGCCCCACAGAGGATTCCCTCTTAAGGAATTGACAGAAAATAAAATAATGTCAGTATTTTCCCCAAATAAGTATCACACCTTTCTAATTCCCTCTGCAAAGAGGCCAAAGAACTCTGTAACGGTGCGTCTCAAGCCCCTTCCAGAACTTGAAAATGTGAGCAACAAATTCCCTTCCAGTGACTCTCCTGCCCGAGTACCCACAGCTTCGCATTACAGACGCACAGCGCAGCTCGGTGGCCGAGGGACGCCCCAGGCCGCAGCGAAGCTGGCTTCGGCACCAGACAGGCTGACCCAGCATGGGGGGCACGTGGGACCCTGGGGGCCTTCCTGTCTGCTGTTCCTCCGTCCAGCGGCCCCGTCCCACAGTCCAGCTGGCGTTTGTCCCCGCGGACGAGCACTCATGGGGCATCCTTCATTCCCTCAGGAGCAGGGAGCACGCGGTCTTCAGAGGCTGGACAGACAGATAACCGGGCATGGATCCCCCGTGTCTGAATGTACGGGCACCGCGGAACCAGGATGAAGGCGTAGGACGGGCCCGGCGACACTGACAGATGTCACTGCTGTCATCTGCAAACACCGCGGACCGTTCCTGCACACAAACCTGCCACAGCCTTGTTTCTCTCTCTCGGGCGTACACCCCCGTCTGCTCACTCTTGCCCTCCTGGCCCATTAGTAACAGTGGCCCTGGCTGGTGCTTCTCAGGCTCCCACAGCTGCCATCATCCCGTCACATCCCGGGAGACCAGACACCAGCCGCGCAGGGATGTCCACACTGAGGGGGAGCACGTCAGGGCCCCGGCCTGCGGAAGCTGGGCTCCGGCCCCGATGCACCGCGTCTCTCCTTAGAGCACATTAGGCTCCCGCCCACGGGTCTCTGGGTCTGACGTTTCCATGGCTGGGGACCCGCACCAAGGTTCCAAGTCCTCTCTGTTCTTCATCATCCATCATGCTGCCCCTTAACCGTCCACATCTTTGGCTTTCGTGAACTCCGTTTCAAACGTCCCGTCTGACGTCCGCTCTTCATCCCGTAAGCCAGGAGGCGGAGATGACGCTCGTTGGGTACTCGTGCTGTGCTCCAGACCGAGGCCGCGATGCACTGGGGGAGACTCGCGCATCGTGCTCCGCAGCCCCGTGTGTCCGCGGGAGCAAACGTGCACCCAGAGCCACGGGGACAGCCAGAAGCCCTTGCTGGCGACCCTCTGTGTGCGGGTTTGCGTTCTCACTGAGATGACGCCAGGAAGAGTGCAGGCATAAGCTGGGGGCCTGCACGCTGCTGTCCAGGGTTGGTGGGGGTGGTGGGGAGATGGCCGGCATCACGATACTCGTGGTCATAAAGTCACATCTGACCCAGATGAGGACAGGTATGCTGAGAGGTAGAAATGGTGACATCTAAGTCCCAGCTCCAAAGCGAGGACAGGGCAGCAAAGCAAGGGCAGGGCAAGTGCTAGAGCTAGAGAAGCCACGAGACCAGCAGCCACCAGGGAGCTAGGATTCAGCCGGGCTGCTGTGTGCTGGGAACAAGGGAGGTGGGCCTCACCCCGGCCTTGCAGGAGGTGTTGGCAGCTGGGTCTTGCTCTGAAGGCTGTGGAAGCCCTGGAAAACGTGGCAGTGGACCAGAGGCACAGCCATGCACGTGACTGAAGTCCACAGCATGAAATCCCGACCTGAAGACATGGCTGGTGGCGGGAGGGGCGAGAACACAGCACAGGAACACAGACACGTAAGTAGGGCACCCGGACAGGAGTGGACGTGTGGAGACATGACAGCGGGCGCTGAATCAGGGACGCAGGCAGGCGGTGGGGAGGAAGCGGGAGCGGGGAGGAGTCCAGGGCCTGGCTGCAGCCTTGGTCGGCTGGGGGTCCCGTTCACGGGAGCGGGAAGCGTAGCGGTCACTGCGGAACGTGGGCGGTTTGTTCTACCGAAGACACGTGAAGTTTCTGCCGTGTAAGCTTGGGTTTAAAGGGCATCTCGGAACTCTGCCCACTGAAGCCAGTTGTAATGGGACAACAGGTCAAAGCAAGGGATGTGCTTCCTAGAAGGTGAATCTTAGCGCCGGCAACCCCAGCATTCCCATGAGAGGGGCGAACACCGAGAGATGTCACTGTTCTGCCAGCAAACATGCTCTTAGTCCCGTGGCCCCGTAAGTGCTCCACGTCGGGGTGACTGTGCAGTGCAGGTCCGGGAAGGCCTGACCCTCCTCTCCAGGACCTTCTGATCTGACAAGGAAAACAAGACAATCACACAAAATAATCACCGTGTCAGCCCCCCGGCTGGGGGCTGGAGGGGACAGAGGGACGTGGTGGACCAACTGATCATTCGTATCACCCGAGCCCAGTTGTCGCTTGTTCTGGGCAGGTGCACCGTCACCGTCACGGGAGAAGGAGGTGCCCCTGGCCTCAGCAGAGCACTCTGGCCACGCTCTGCCCCAGGAGCTGGAGCACAGCAGGGGCAGGACCTGGTCGTCTGGGGACGACGTGAACAGAAAACGAGCAAGGGGCACAGAACATGCTTGCAAGTTGCATTGCATGTTGTTCACGGAGCAAATATTGAGCAGGGGACGGTGCCGATGGCAGGTGTATTCTCAGAATGGGGACTTGGAAATGCCTCTCCCAGGGAAGGCAGTTAAGCTGAGGCCAAAGGGGAAGGCGTTGGTGCCCAGACAAGTGTGAGGAGAGTGTTTCAGGCGGAGGGACCAGCGGAGACCCTGTGACGGAACTGAGACGAGCTTATGGAACTGAACCAAGACCCTTCGCTGGAGCTCGGGGCTGCCGGGCAGGTCTGAGAGATTGGAAAGGAAGGAGCCGTGTCAGCGGAGAGCCGTAATCGTCCCACGGAGCCCGGGTCTGAGCGCGGTGGGAAACCGCTGACAGATTTCAAGTACGACGGCGCCAGGAGCGCATTCGTGTCTTAAGTCTGGTTCCAGAACAGGTTGTAGATTGGACTCGGGCTGCGGTGGCCGTGGGAGGCGGCATGGTGTGGCCTGACCGCACGGAAGACGGAGAAATGACGTGCACTGTCTCATGGCGAGGAAGCCATGACGATCGCTGACAGGGTGACCAAGAGCAAGGGCGGCTCCGGGTGTCTCATGTGGACAAGGGGACGGACCGGATCCCCCAGCCACGTGAAGAAGACTGGCGGCGACAGATGCTGTGGGACAAGTTAGGAGTCGCCTCGTGGACCCGTGACACTGGGGGACCTGCGGGCGCTGGCCTCACACTCAGTACATTGAAGCATCTGACCCATGTCGGTAGCAGCACTCTCTTCTGAACGGGTCCCCCCTCGGGGCTCGGAGGACTCTGGAAACCAGGGTGTGAGGACATAATCCTTCTGTTGCATTTTTAAAATAAGAGGAATTTAATGCCTTAATGCCAGTTGCGAAGGTATTTCAGTGAGAGCCCAGACTCTCCCCTGCGTGTGCTCCCCACCTCGTTTCTGGGAACGCAGGCCTCCCCTGTCAGCGGCGGCCCCGTCTTACCGCCACCCTGTGACTGTGGTCCGAAATGCAAATGGGGCACCATGGGGAACCACAGCTTCCTCGGGAGAAACATCTAAAAAGGGACTGTCCAGGGCACAAAGTCACCCCACCTGGGACTGTTCCATCACCGTGTCCTTCAAACCAGGCCAAGCTGGGGACAAAAGTCCGGGACAGCGAATCCTCTCCTGGGAGGGTTTTTCTGGGTGATTCTCCCACTGTGCCTCATCACGATTAGGATACAATGAGAAACACAATTGCTTTCGCAAGGTGCAAACCTAGACTTTATTTTAAAATGCTAATTCCTGATGTCTTCAATATTGAAACCCGAGGTTCTTTTCCTCTTGATGTCTAAGTGCCTTTGAGGCAAGAGCACCATGGACAGACGGAGTGGAGCCTGGGGTCCCAGGCCCCAGGTGGAGCCCCGCAGAGGGGCTGCCTGCCAGCACGCCGTCCGGCTGTCAGGCCTGGGACCGTGGGGAGTGCGCTCCGTCTCCCGCGTGTTAGGGTTTTCCCAGCAGTTCTGAAACGGGTGATCGAGGGACCCAGCTTGTCTCCGGTCTGGGGTGCCTCTCCCAGACACTTTGCTTCCTGATGCTCGCTGCTCCGGCGCAGTGTTGGGGCTACTGTGAGGTCATGGCGACACGGGCCGTCCTAAGGGGCCAAGGTGTCCTAGGGCTTGGTGATGTCGACAGGCCAAATCTCTAAAGTTTATGGAATAATAAATGTTCATTTCTAAAGGTAAAGGGTTGTTTCGTTGGAACTTAGTGGATGTGTTATTAGAGCTGCCGGGAAAAGGTGGATAATTTAAGACCTGAAGTCATACAAATACTTAATACATACTCAAAATATTTAAGAAATAACGGTGTCTTCACAACGTGAGATACTAGGAACTAATGCTTTTATCAGCACGTAATGTGGACCTAATCTGATTTCATTTCGAAAAGTGAAAGACCGTTAGACCAAGCAGGCCTGTGCACTGACTGCAGCAGTCCTCCTGACTGGAAGTCAAAACGCAGACGCTGCTTAAAGTCCGTCAGACAGAGACTGAAATGGAACAGCAGTCCTACGCTACGTCCGGGGAGACTTTCCAAATTAACAAAACTCTACCTCCGCACGCTCCGGAGCAGGTCTGCGTCTGCCGGCCCTGCCTAATTTCTAAGTATCTCCATTCAGCCTCACGCATGCAGTCCTGATGAAGCTAAACCCTCAGTGTCCCAAAGACTTGCACTGTTGAAAGTTGTAGTTAAGTCAGCGGCCTTCCCTGACCCGCTTTGTGTACCTTCAGCATCTACAAGAGCGGCCGGCAAGTGCGGACCATCGGTGTGTGTTTACGGAGTAAAACGGTACCCGGGTCAGGGCGTGGAAGGAGAGGGAAGACCGACAGCTCCGCCCCCGAAACGCACACCCGGTACCTGAAACACGCGGAGCCGGGCGCTCGCCGACTGTCGGACGCGGCGCGCGGCCGGACGGTGGTTTGCGCTCTGAGCCACTGTCTTAAGAGGAAAGACATGACCGACTCCAATGACGAATATGCAAATAAGCGTGGACGTTAGCTCGAACAGTCCAGTCCCGGCAGGGGCGTGCGCTTCTGTTCTTACCGTCCGAGACATACAAATACGTATTTGGTCAAAACATAGCGACGCACCAGCAGCTGACAGATGCCCGCCGGTTCCTCGGTGAGCCGTGTTGACGGCCGTGTTGGGCTTCTTTCAGTGAAATGGGACCCGCGTTGTTCCAGGCCTAAAAGCATAATCCCGTTTAGCTCGGACCACGCGTGGAGAGCTCTTCCAGTGAGGCTCTCACGTGTGCCTGCCCAGGGGTGTGTGCGGGCACGGGCGTGTGCGGATGCCGGCCCGTGTGTGTCCGTGGGCAACGGGAAGGTGCTCGTCACTTGAGCCCGAAGCAGGAGGGCTGCCGTGTGTGACGGCGCGGCGGTAGCGCTGACCTTTCTCGGCCGTCTTCACCACAGAGTCCTTCTCTCCGAGCTGTTGACCACCTGGAAGCTTCTTCTGAAACTCTAGAACATTGGTTGGAAAGAGCCTGAAGGCGCTCCCGTTCTAGTGCTCCGTCTTACAGATAAGAAACCGAAGCTCCCGGAGGCTTGTTCAAAACCCATCGATCGCCCTCCCGTCTCGGCCCTTCCTGACGCCTCAACCGCCGGTTTCCGGCTTGGCCGCCCCGTCCGTGCCCCTTCAACACAGGGTAGTGGGCGGTTTGGTTCCGGGCTCTGCCATGAGACTGTGGCATCCTGGAACGTTTAAGGGCTTTTTCCTGTGTCCTCATGGCTGGCCTGGCGCTGCGTTCACGGGGAATCCCGGTAAAGACCATGGCACCAAAGAAAGAAGTTTTCCTTAACAAAGTCAAGCTCAGAAGCCTTGTCTCCTGGGAAAGTCTAATCTTCATGGGACAAGAGCAACGTTCCTGCCATGAAACTCGCTCTTCTCACATACACCAAGTGCGTCTTGAATTAAAAACCAGTTCTCCTAGTACAGAACGGGGTGAAACCTGCCAATTCTGGGTGCTGCCAGACCGGCCCTTCCTCCTGCTCCCCGCATCCGCACGGACTCCGAGCCTCCCCTTCTGTCTGCAGCCCCGGCCTCCAGAAGCTTTGACCTACAGAGTCATTTCCGTTCTGCCCCTGGACTTTCCTTCCCGCCGCCGAGGCCTGAGGCCCACCGTCCCTTCCGGCCCCTGCTCCCTCAGCCCAGAGCCGCTGCAGGGTCTCAGGCTCACTCGCCCGATGGAGCCAACCATGTGCCAGGCTCCCCGCTGTGCCGGCCCCGGTCATTGGCACTGGGAGAGTAAGCTCGGTGTGCCCCCGACGAGGACGGCGAGACGCAGACAGGCCAGACGCTCGTTGGCTGACGTTGCGATGTATTATTGGGAAGTATTTTCTTACATAACCCGGGACTATGCCCCCAGATGTGACAGAAGGTCAGTTCTACAAGATGACGAGCTTGGCGACAGGCATCATCTTCACGGAACCGATGGCTCCTCTCTTATGGGCTTTGGTCTTCACAGCTGCTCTCTAGAGCCGAGAGCGGATCTAAATTAGTCATCTCAGCGACCGCGTGTCCAGAATCTTCTCCGTAGGAGGCCTCTGGGCATTGGCGCCATCTCTAACCCTGACCGTGGTGCACAGGGTGGTCTTACCCTACCCATTTACCAGCTGAGGCAGGAAGTCCCACAGAGGTGCCCTAGCTGGGTCCCCATCACACTGCTGACAGAAAGGGGCCCTGCGTGGGTGAGCTTGGACCCTTGGCTGGTTTTGCCACCTTGAGCTGACCGCAGAGGGTGTTGGCTGGTTATTATTTTGTGTTTTCCTGTAGATTACATTATTTCTTCATTTGCACTTCTAATGTAGTAATATAATCAGCTCAATTTTTAAAGGTCCTCTTTGTTACATCATCTTGATGATGCCATTTTACAAGTGGCTGGTTTCATAGAAGTCGTCGGCGTGTCCTCCGTCGTCACGTGTTTCCATACTTTGCCCCAGCCTTCCCTTCAGGTGACCTTCTGGTCACTTACTCATCACCATCTGGAACCGCCCAGCAGGCGTGTGAGTCCCGGGTACGTTTAAACCTCTTTAGGCTACAACAAAGACAGTGTTGTGTGTGTCCAGTGCTGCTAAGCTGCACGGAGTGCTAGCACAGCCGTCTCGTCTCCCGCTGGGGCTGGCTGTCCACGTGGCTCCGCTCTGCCTGCCCAGCCTCCGAGTCTCCGGACGCGGGCGCACGCCTGCCTGTCCCACGCAGGGGCTTTCCCTCGTGCGGAGGGGCACGTCCATGAGCCGTCTCGGATGGGCTTGGAGATTTTACTCCCGTGCAGTCTCCTTGCGCCCCCCCTTTCCCGGAGCCAGTGAGGGGAGCTGGCCTTCGTGATGGCAGAGACGTGCCGTGCTTCTCCGTCTCCCTCTGGCTCTTTGTTCTCTCTGCTGTGCTGGTCGTGACCTGAGCACTCATACTCTGTGAAAACCACTTCGTGCTCCCAGAATGGAGGATGACTCTGCCGTTCCCAAGGTGAGGGGAGCCAGTTCCCAAAAACTCCTGGCTGCTGGTGTTGAAGGGGTGACCAGCAGTGGGGCTAGGATGCCATTTAGGAAAGCCATGAGGATGCTGTGAGCTGGGGCGGTCAATGCCACATCCTCCCCAGAGCAGCCATGGCACTGGGTGCTACGAGCGAAGACCCAGAGGCCCCTTTACCTCCGGGCCTCAGGAGCCAGGCGGTGGCTGGCAGGGCTCATCAGCAGAGGTCCCCTCATGGCCCTGGCACAGGGAGAGAAAACCAACCTCCAGGACCAGCCCCAGGAAGCCCGAGCCCTGAGAGGGCAGGTCGGGACCCCTCGGGCTTCTCTAAGAGGCTCTCAGACCCTCACCTCCATCAGCTGCCCAGTCACCAGCGCCGTGCCACATTCTCTGAGCCTCCTCCCTGCCCCTCTAGTGCCGGCAGACGCCCACCAGACCCTCCTTAGACCCTTGTCGGGACAGCAGTGGAGACACGTGTGACCTAACATCCCCCCAGCGGAGTCTCAGCACATGTTCATTCAGACTGGCAGGGAACGTGTCCAGGGGACGGTGAGACCCAGGCCACAATTCCGTTGCTGTGACAAGGCTGGAGAGCCCACCGTAAGCCCCTAGCTCGGAGCACAGCTCGTCATGGAGCCAGGAAGTGTTTCTTCAACCCGAGCAGGGCTGTGAGGGTGCGGGCTGCGTGCGGGCTGCTGAGGGAAAGGCTCTGTCTGGTTTTCGGCTTTCAGCCGAGGCTCTGCCTGTCTTTTTCCTAATCAGGCATGTAATTGATTGTTTTAGATTTTTGTTTTGCTTCATGAGTCTTGTTCTGAATATTGGGTTTGAATATAATTGCCGTAGGTCACACTGTCTTTTTAAAAAATTCATCCAGTATGCAGGTTTGGGAGCTGAGGGTGACAGGCATGTTCCATGCAAATGTATGTAAATGTATGCTAATTCCCCCCGGAAGCCCCTGGTGAGTGTAGAAGCTGTCCCGTCCTCCAGGTTAGGGCACCCGGGAGCCCGCCTTCCCTGCACCGGCAGGACAGCTGGTGAGTATTTATTTCTCTGTTGAAACAACCAGAGAGCTTTTCTCAAAAGAGCTCAAAATTCCCCCAGACTGTTCCGGTTGATGAGGAAAATCACATTGGTGATCTTCCACGTTATCTGTGTCCTTTTTATATCAAAACCAGCCTGGGTGTTTCTTACTCGTGCTGGTTTTTAAGGAAATACTGCTGTGCACGTTCCTGCGTGAAGCACTTTGCTGGGGAAACAAAAGGCAGCCGTGGGCCTGGGGTCTCACGGTGTGGGAAGCAGGTGGGTCCTTGGGTGGGGAGGGCGACGTGGGACTCTGTGGGACTGGGGAACCCAGTGGGGAACCCCAGTGACCTGTGCTGGGCTGTGCTCTGCGAAGCCTGGGGTTCCCAGAAGCACAGCGCCCGACTCGGTGAACAAGTGAGCACCGCCCGTGGGGACCCCCGCCCGTCACCCCGCTTCCCGGAGGCTTCTAAGCTTACACCACCTATGGAAAGTGTCGGTTTCCATAGAAGATCTTAAAAGTGAAAAATTCCCCTAGTGGAAAACCACTGAGTTCCCGGGACGGCCGCCGAAGAGGCGGTCGCTGCTGAAGCCGATGAGGGAGCCGGCGGTGCGGACACAGGCCCGACTCAGCAGCACGAGTGGGAACGGGAAGTGGGAACGGGAAGACCGAAGAGCTCCGGTCCCAGCGGCAGAGATCGGGCGGGAGAAGCACAGGGCTGAGGGCGGCTTCCTGCGAGGAGAGGTGGGAACGCAGTGCTGGTGGGGGTCCATGGCCCAAAGTGGGGGTCCCAGTGCCTTGTTAGGCAGGAAGAGCCTGAGCCTGGGGCATGGCCAGGTGTCTGGGTGAGGAAAGGGGGCAGGTGCCCGGAATTCAGGAGAGGAGCTGACAGAAGGCCGGACTCGTGGGTAAAGCTGCGTCGTTGAGGCAGAGATACAGGGAGCATTAAGCGGTGCTGAGACCTGCCGAGGCCCAGGCCAGAGTCACGCCGGAATTCGGGGGCCCGGACAGCGGTCTGAGAGTCAGAAGGAGATGGGGCCGGCCGCAGGAGGAAGGGCTCGCAGGGGCCGCGAGGGGCCCCGCGTGGCGTCGCCGACAGGATCTGGAGGACGGTGTCCGAAGAACAGGGCAGGGAGCAGACACCGTAGTTAATTTTTAGATGACAGTCAGGACGAAACACCTCAGAAGTATGTGAAACCGGCATGTGCTTTGAGGGAAGTATTTCGACGTAACATATATCCTCAGGAGAGAGTCCACGTTCTCCAGCGAGAAGGAAAGCAAGTGGGCAAGAGCTCCCGAACGTTCCTTTGCGTCAAGGGACTTGAAAACCAGGGGCCTCCTGTCTGATCCAGTCAGCTTTGTGTTGTGCTCGAGGAAAGTCTGCCCCCGGGAAGTGCACTCCTTACTGACTTTACTGCCTGTGGCAGAAAGAGTGCCGGACTTCGCATCTGGACTCTGGACGCTCCTCCAGACGGGGCAGGAAGTTGTCGGAGCCCTGGAGAAGGAGGCCCGTCCTTACGGGCCAGCCTGCGTTGGTGCCGTCCCACCAGCTCCTTGGTACTTGCGGCACCGGAGACGGAGCAGGAGGTGGCAACATGCCTGGCCCTCACCAGATCGGGTTGCTGGAGAGCACCGGACTGGCCTCTGCTGGGACCCGCCCTTCCACACCCTGGGGTTGGGGGGGTGCGAGCAGCACCATCTGCTTTCTGAGCTGCTGAGACACGGGACAGACCGTCCGCACAGGATCTAGAGGGAGTCAGACCGAGCCCCGGACACTCCCAGCAGCATCCAGAGGGCCTGAGCTGAGATTCCCGCTCTCATCCCACAGTCGCTGTGTCCATAGCCAGGAAGTTCATGGACCCACTCGGGAGGGGGGCTGAGCTTCCCGCTAAGCGTGGCAGCTGGTGTCCACAGCCTGGAGCCTCCCGAGCCCCCAGCCCAGGCCACAGAAACACCTGGGACAACCTGTCCGTGGCCTGCAGGCGCCCCTTTCTCCGCCGTTGCCTCTCTCAGCCCCGGGGTGGGAACCTTGTCCCCCCACCTTGGGCACTGGGCTGGCTTTCTGTTCTACTCACACGTGACCACAACTAGAATCCATGCTCGCTGCCTCGGCCTTCCCTCAGATACTCAAGGACTTACCACGGAGGTCACAGCGTCCAAGGACTGCCTGACCTAGCTCCTCTGGCTCCAGCTGCGGCAGCCCACGCTCCCCTCCGGGTGGCGAGGAAGGTTGGCCACCAGTCACAGCTCCCCTCCCGTTTTTCCAGACAACTGGACAGTGAGTTTCTCTTCCCATCTGAAGAGAAAAGGGCAGCTTGACGTTTGCCTAAAATGGCCCTGGGCCTGGAAGGCTGAAGCTGGTGGCAGGTCTCACCTGCTGCATAGGGCCATGACTTTGACCTTCAGTACCACGAAGAGCCCCCAGAAGAGTCCGTCATGGCTCCAAGAGGAGCTCCAGCAGTGCAGCAAGGAGGACGCCGGGTGGTGGCGGCGGCGGCGTGCCCTTCCTTCCGAGCCCAGGTCCAGGAGACCCTGACAGGGGACAGATGGTGGGGGGGTGCGAGTTTTCTGGGGCTGAGGGATGCCTTCCACAGCAGACACTCCCAGGCCCTCAGTCTGCAGGACGGAAGCCCACGTTCAAGGCCCCATTGTGGAAGGACCAAGTCCTTCTGGGGCCGTCGTGGGGATTCTGCTCCAGCCTCTCTCTGGCTTCTGGGGTTGGCTGGTGACCTTCCATGTCCCAGGCATGTGGATGTGTCACCAGTCACAAAGCATCCTCCGCACCTGTGCGTCCGTATCCAAATCTCTCCTTTTGTGAGAACACCGGTAACACTAGCCGGAGGCCCACCCCGTTACGTGTGCCTGCGTCGGAGCTTACTGTGTCTGCATGACCCTGTGCCCAGATAAGGTCACATTCTGAATTCCTGGCGCTTAGGACTTGCACACACAAGTTTTTGAGACACAATTCACCCTGTTACAGTTAGGATTGGTGAAAGCCGGCACTTACAGGAGTGTTGGTAATGCTGCCCGGTCGTGCAGGACGCTGGTCCGACGTGGTGACCACGGAAGTGGTTCTTTTCTGCATGCGGTGGACACAGTTGCCCGGTCTGGAGTCCCATCAGGGAACCCGGATGGGAAGGACTTGGGATGCACCAACCCGTGTGTGTGTTGTCAGGTCTCAGCGGCAACAACCCTTTACGACGAACCGTCCGTCACTTCGGTCACACGTGGGTGAGTGATTTTTTCGTCACATTTAACCAACGTGGCTGTGTCAGGCTTGCGGGCTGAAGAATGATATGTTCGGATGGATAAATAAGGACGAAGGTTGACCTTATACATCAACATACGGTACATCGTTCTGACCCCAGAGAAGTTCTAACAGATTCACAAGAGGAAGAGAAAGACTGAAATCTCCGTCATGTTCCATCGTCTTAGACCTGGTCAAATTGGTGACTCTTTTTATTTAAAAACCATTCAAAATCCCTGCTCTGGAACTCTGAATCTGACAAAGAGAAACTACTAACCCATACAATGAAGGGCATTTAACTTGATGCGAGACATTATTCGGCAGATGGGAGCTTCCCCTGCCTGTCCGACCACTCCGCGGCAGGTGTGCTCCCTGGGCGGACGGGGCTCTTACCTGTTTGCAGACTAGAAGGATCCCATTCCGCCCAGGACTTGGAGGGAATGCTACGTGTAACCAGGAGACTGTGCTGAGGGCTCCCGTGGCGAAGTGGGTCCTGTGCACCAGCGTTCTGAGTTCCAGGCAGCGATCCCGGCCACGGTGCATTGGTGAAGCCTGGGGTCTGCTGTGGGGTTCATGTGTCCACAGTCGGGTTTGTGCGCCTAGACCCAGAGCATCTCCGCATCTGAGTCTCACCGAAGTGGTCCTCCCTCTGCACAGATGTGGGGTCTCGGTCCTGGTGGATCTCCACATGCCTACAGTTCAGTACGTGTCCCTGTCCTCCAAGTGCCTCGGTCTCTACAGGGTCTTGGGCAGGGAGTACCACGGTGCCCTCGCTCCTGCTCTCTGGTTTCCAGGTGGCATATGCAACTGGGCTTGAGGGGCTGTTATCAATGATTTGGATGCTGTGCCCCCACCACGCAAAACCCTTGGAAAGCCTAACTGTCTCAGAATAAAACCGAGAGCTCCTTCTGTGACAATGAGACCCTGTGATGCTCTATCCCTGGCCTGTGTGTGTCCCTTTACCTAAACCTCTGTCTCCCCCTGAGCCTGTGCACTTGCTGCTTCCTTGGTCTGGAAAAGTCCTCGCTGCTTCTCACTCAGCCATGTCTCCTTCTCCCGGTGGGAACCTGAGTGTCCCCACGTTGGGGGAGCCCCTCCCATGCCGCCCAGGTCCCACGGCCACGTCTGTCTTCAGTGTTCACCCCTGGCTCCGTTTGTCTGTCTTCCCTCGCCCTCTGTCTATCCCGGTCCCCATGTCAGTCCGGCAGAGGCAGGGCCGCACACAGGGTTCTCTGCGGGAGGAATCTCCGTCTGGAAGTACCACTGCTCTGGGGCCGCTGTGGACCCCGGACCCGCAGTCCCTGGTCCGCTCCCACTGCTCGACCATCACATGTCAGCCTGAGCAGCTGGTGGTTTGGCAGGACTTAGGAGGAAGGCCTGGAGTAAGCTCTGTCCCTTGGAGCAGGAAAGGCCCTTCTGGATGCAGCACAGAGTTGAGACTTTGCAAGACCGGACTGAGGAGGAGAGCCTCTGCCGTCCAGCCCGCAGGTCGTAAGCAATGCTGAGAGACCAGAGACAGGCAGGGGAGGTCTGCTGTGTGTGCGCAGGGGGAGGACAGGTCCTTGCAGAAGGCAGAATCCAGGAGGGAAAGGATGCGGTCGGTGAATCAGAGGAGAGAGAAGGCAAAATGTCAGACGCAGGGACTATAAGTCACAAATGTCCCCTCGAAGGACGTTTGATGAGAGCAGACACTGGCGTCCCTGTTGGGAAAACATGCACGGTCACACGTTTAGTGACTAACTGCTGAGGCCACTTGGAAAGGCGCCGGGATCTGCTACGTTGCCGATGCCAGAAAATACGAGCACGTGTGCGTGAGAGGGAGACACACGCTAGTGTGTAGCAGAGCGCGCGTGCCTCGTGAGAGCAGGGAGCAGGCGGCCCTCACGCCACGCGGCGGGGTCGTCTGTAAGTCACGCGCCGTGTCAGGGACGATGACCAACCACAGATCTGACCTCCAGCTCCCTGCATGGAAATGCTTCCAGCTTTCGTGGAGCAAGAACAGTTTGTAGAGTGTGTAAACTCTGACTGCACTTACGCTTGGACATGAAGTGATTTTGTCTCCACACCTGCGGCGGAGCGGCGGGGCGCGTGCGAGCGTGGGCGCTCCCCGCTGAGCATCACCACAACAGCCCGGACAAACCCGGCCGGCAAAGACGCCGGCCTGCAAGGAGGGAGGGGCAGGAGCTCCCGACCCCAGGTGCTTGGGTGTGACCGGGACGCCTGAGGGCTCTGAGAATGTATTTACGCCTCATCTCACAGCAGAAGCCAGGGGCCAGGACCCCTGGGCTTGGAGACCAAACCTGTTCCCTTGTCTGCGTGACCTTGGGCACCGTCCTTGGCCTTGCCTAAGTTCCCCAAGCTAGTTCCTTTGTGTGAGAAATGCAGATAATGAAGTCAGCGTCTGACACCGGATCCGAACCCACGCTTTGCACCCAACCAAAAATCGGCGGCTCGGCCCAGGGCTACCACCACCCCTAAGCCAGTGTGGACGGCTTGAAAGCAGGCCCACCCAGGAGGCGTCCCCTGTCCGGAACTCAGACTCCTCCCTTGCCCTCACCACCGATAGGCTAGGAGTGTGGCGCGATGGTAGAGGAGTTGGAGCGAAAACGTACGTGTTCTGAGGGTCCCACCGTCACCGGCTCATCGACATCTGGATTCCTCTTCCTGCGCGCGTCCGCGTCCGCTGTGGTTTGCGGCTGTCAGCATAGTCTCCTGGCAGTTTGACAACCCAGTATTTGTCTTCAAAGTACATCGCAAGCACTTGAAGCCCTGGCACGAAGTCTTCCTAGCGACTGTGTCCCTGGGGAACGAAGGCTGCTGCTCAACCCTGTCACTCCCCACAACCACCAGCGGGCAGGAAGTACGGTCCCCTTGCTAGAAACGGAGCCGGGGACTCCGAGTGGCTGGGTGTCTGACGGGGCCTGGCCGGCAGGTGATCGGGCCAGAGCTCACCTCTGCTGGTGGCGACCGCAAGTGGACAAGTTCTGAGTCACGTGTCCGCTGCTGCTGTGGGCCGGGTGGCTGGTTCTCCATCTTCCAGTCTCTGGCCAAGCTCAGCAGGTGGGGCGCACTGGCCCGGCTGTGCCACAGCCCTCCCCATGCGGTGGGAAGGTGGAGGCAGGCCACCTAAAGGCAATCAGGGGAGTCCCCGGAGCCCAGTGATGTCCCTTCTTGTTCCTGTGACACCAGCTCCCGCGAAGCCCTCGGTGACCCAGCCTCTGCTCCCTGCTGCTCCAAGCGAGGGCGGCACAGCTATAGCTGGTCCTTCGGACTCAATTATTAGCAAGGTTTTAGTATCACCTCCTTCAAACTGTAATTCAAACAGATAGATGCTTTTTAATTGCCATCTGTGTGGTGAGCTCCACAGTAAGAAAATGAGGGTCTGCTTTAATTAGAGCTGCCCCGGCTGACCTATGCTAGAGCCCCGCGGCTGGGACGGAGAGCCACGGACTCAGACACGGGGGGTGCAGGACGGTTCCGTGTGAACAGACACCGACGGGCACGTAGCTAGAGCAGGGTCTCTGTGTGCACACACGGGACACAGGCACGCACGTGTGTGGCTCTGCCTTAGCAGGTCAGCTGTTCTCCTTGGTCATGAAGACTGTTTCTTTGATTGTCTTTTGAAGTCTGCCTCCGCCCGTGTTGCCCTGATTCCCCTGAAAGCTGCCTCACCCTCCAGCAGCACGGAGGGCGGGGCTACAGGAGCATGGGATTCCAGGGGTTTCTAGAGAGGGCAGCACGCAGTGACCTCGCACCTGCAGGGACTCTGGGGTCGGAGTCCCCAGAGCCTGGGCTGGGCTGGAAGGGTGGGACCAGGCGCTTCCCCTCACCCACCCCACCCTGCCATTGCCCCGTTGCCCTGTGACCACTGCGTGCCCTCCCCAGTGAGGCCCTTCCCTTTGCCACGCTGCACTCAACCTAGAAACAGGAATGCCAGAGAGTCCTCTCTCTCTGTCTCCTCTCTTTCCCTCCCTTCTCCCTCCCTCCCGATCCTCCTCCTCTCTTCCTTCCTCTTCTCTCTCCTGCTTCTCTCCCCGCTTTCCTCCCTCCCTCCCTCTTCTTCCTTCTTCCCCTTCCTCCTTCTCCCACCCCACCTTCAGTCTGTTCTAACTCCGGCTAACTCAGCCCCTCGGATGCCGTGGTCACAGCGGCACAGCGGTGAAACCTGGTCTCTAACTTCTCATGAACACAAGTAATCACCAAAACAAACTGGAATGGCTAACTGTGATAAAAGCTAATTTGGGCATATAAACTAGCATTCTTCAAATTGCAATTGAAGACTCAAAGACAAATTTGAAGAGTTCTCCCAGAAGATACAGAAAACAGAAGAGGAGATGAGAACAGATACAAAAGCGGAGATGGACGCTGAGTGAATGCGGACGAGACAAATGCGTTTGGGAGAAACCCTCTCCAACCCCACCAAGAAAGCAGCAATGAAAGAAAGAAGGAAAGAAAGAAAGAGGGAGAAGTTAACCAGGAGGGTAGCAAGTTCTCGGGTCAGCAGGCTGCGGGCCGTGTGGACATTCCGAGCGCTGACAGCATCCCTGCACACCTCTGGGGGTAGCCGCTGGGCCTCTGTGGTCTCGGGGACATGACCTCCCTCAGAAGGACGTGCCCAACAGTGAAAGGCGTTTCCTAGGGGAGCCTCGTGCAGGGCCTGGCTGGGGCTGGGCATCAACAGATCAGGGGGATGATCCAGCGGGGACTGTCCCTGCTGCCCTCGGGCCTGCTGGGCGGTCAGGTGGCACCATGTGGCCCCGCAGTGAGCAGTGAACACTTGGGTCGATGCACTTGTTTCCTTTCTAGCCCTCCACTCCGACACTGTGTATGCACATTTTTCTAAAGCAAATGAACAGAAGTAAATTAGGTCTGAGACCTTGGTTTCCTGAGATAAATTTCTTAGAGGAAACTTCTGCCAGTGACTTTGTTAAAACAAAACAAAACCCAAACAAACAAACAAACAGGTTCTAAGAGGAGGGAGGGACTCCAGTGCCAAATCCTGGCTGCTCCCCTGGGCTGGCTCGCCCCGGGGCCGGCACAGAGGGCAGGCTGGGCCCCCCGTGAATTCTGTCCTGCGCCCAGGAAGCTGCCTCCTGGCTGGGTCATGGGGCGATGCCGCTTTCCTGCGAACGGTCGGACGATCGCTCCATCCCAGCTCCATTCCTGTTCTCCCATCTCTCCCCTTTGCTCTTGAAAGGACGGCGTCCAAGGTGGTTTCCTTGTGAACAAAACCCGACACCCGCAGACGCAGGTGCTTCCGGCTTACGTGACGGGACAGCAAGCAGGAACCTCACACGCCGCTTCGCTCACGTTGAGAATGTGGGCCGAGCCGGATTTGGAGTCTGCGCGTTGCTTGTTAGTATGTAACTTAATTGTTGAATTTTTAAATATTATGAGATATTGAAATGTGTATTTCCTCATAATATTACAATGTTCAGTTGAATATTAGCTGTTTGCGAAATGCTTCTTTCAAAACTATGATTTAATAAAAGAATCTATTTTAAAAAGCCAATCATCCTGTGTCACAGTATTAAGCTCGGACATGTTGTCAGTGCATTGTTTTTGTTTTGTTTTGTTTTGTTTTGTTTGTTTTACGAGGTGAGTATTTTTATGAAACCCGTTCTATCCGTGATATGGGTGGGGCGCAGAGAAATAAATTCCTTGCTGAAGGTCACACAGCTATGCGGTAGCAGTGCTGGCATCTGAATCTAAACGGCGTGGTGTCCGTCTCATAACTACTGGGCTCTTTATTCATAGGAAGGGAGCATAAAAAAGCAAAAGACAAACTCCAAAATCTCATTATAGCAAGTAATTTAACTATTTTCTCCTCATTAAGACTCTGACTGCTGGTCATTACCAGAAAGACAGTAGGAGAAAAGACCTAGATGACAACACTACATCATCAATGCATTGTTTTAATTTGTGTTTCAGTAGATTTTGTTGTGCTTTCCTCAGTCATTGGGGTTTCTCTTTTTATTTGAGAACGTTTAATGATGACCATGGGGTTTCTACTTTACCCGGACACATCGGTTTTTCTTTTTTTCTTCATACACAGAATGAATTACGTTTTCGCACATTTAAGATGCGACTACGTCGATCCTAATTTCTATCGTTTCTTTCATTTTTCCTTGAATTCGTGTGGGACCATCATCCTCGTCTTGCGTTACACTGACTCACTCCAGCCCAGCAGGACACAAGAGCACAACCTCTGTAGATGCTGGTCGCATTAATGAAGGGCGTTCACATTAGGGAGGCAGATTCTCCGCATCCAGCTTTCTTGCTGTTCACAGCATCGTGGTCAGAAACGAGAACCTGGAGCTCGGAAACGTTGCACAGGCACATAAGAAAGCGTGATGGTGGATGTAGTGATGGGGGCATTTACGGAGCTCTCCCGGCACGCCGGGTCCCTTCTGTGTATCATCCAGCTTAGAGATGGAAAAACGCCGGGAAACAGCGAGCTCAGGTCATGAGGTGATAACTGGGAAATGATTCAGCAACCCAGGTCCGCCTGGTTTCAGATCTTGTACCACAAAACATGGGATAGGTTGGTTGAGTCACTTGTATGACTGACTTAGTCCCGGAGACTCCGGGCACACGGCAGTGAGGGCGTGCTCTTTCTTGCTCCCAGCTTTCCTCCTTCCTTCTCTCTCCCTCCTTCTTTCCTTCCCTCCTTCCCTTTCTCCCTCTCTCCTTCCTTTTTTCTTTTGTCATTTGAATCAACAAACCCGAAGTGACCAGTAGAAGCAGGTGGGGTTGTCTCTGCTCCGGAAGGAAGGAAGGAAGGAAGGAAGGAAGGAAGGAAGCCCATTCCGGAGCTTATGGTGCACATTCGGGGGCTTGTGCTATAAGACTGAGGGCGAGCTCGTAGTAATGTTTGAGGGAAATTACTAAACCCCAAGGAGGAGGTAGGGAGAAGTTCTCCTGGTTTTTTGTTTGTTTTAATAAAAGTTCTCCTGTTTTAAGTGGCAATGTTGAAGAAGGCAACTTCATCCTCTTTCTGGGAACTGATGACTTTAAATCTTCTGTGGTCTGTGCCGTTGTGGTCTTGGCAGACACGTGTTCAAACTGTCACTCACGGCCTGTGTGGGTGACATCATTCCTTGGGAAGATGAAGTCTACTGAGAAAGGGTTTACAGCTCAGTCCCCAAGGCTCAACAGAGCAGACAGGGCTGGCTGGTTCTCAGACCACAGGAAGGGCTTGTGGAGTTTGGAGGAAATTGGCCCCAGTGACCCCCTTGTTTCTCACCGAGCTCAGCTATCCATGGGAAGCTGTTCAGACAAAGGGAGTAGACACAAGAGTCACTCCAGGTGTTAGGTGGCCGTCTGTCGAGCTGCTTAACTGAATCGCTGGTGTGACCTTGTTATTCTGCAAGGAGCCTGGAGGGATCCTGGACCTGAGAACAGGGGTTCTAGAACCTTCTCCGGTCTAGCCGAGCCCACTCCACAGACGGGGTTGGTCCCTGACTGCACCACCTTGCACCACCTGAGAAGATCCCTGGGGAGAACCTTCCTCAGAGCCAAAGCAGAGGCCTCAAGTTTGCGAGAACGCTTCCCAGGGGAGCCCTTGTCCGCAGATAGGACGGAGGGAGGATGCCTGGATCCTGGCGGCCACCACAGGGTTCCTGTCCACGGCTGCCACCTCCCCTCACATGCTGATGAAATCACAGGTGCTTTACGCTGTGGTTCGTGTTTTGCAGATGGAGAAATGGAGGCACAGGGAAATTAAGTAACTTCGCCTCAGTCCCAAGCTGGGGAGGACCAGGAAGAGAACATAGAGGGACCCTGACTCCGGGCCTGTGTCCTGCCCACGGAGCCACGCTGCCTCCCTTCCTAGGAGAGAAGACGCCCCACAAGGTACAGTGTGGCCCCTTCACCCTGGTGGCATGAGGTCCGCACCAGGCGGGACAGCCCCGTCCACACTGTGTGCACTACTGACCAGGGTGAGACGCGGCCTAGACCACTACTGTCAGTAAAACCTCCTCCTCCCAGGGCAGGAGCTCTCGCCCCTCCCCCACCGCCTGCTGTTCCTCCCCCGCTGTCTTCCCTGCACTGGCCGGAGAGTGTGTCTGTTTGCTCCTCCCGCTGCCCCATCCGCCTGCCTGCTTCTCCTATCCACTGCCTGTCCCCCTCCGCGGGGCAGACCCACCCTGTCCTGGGCTTGACAAAAGACACTTTCTTCATCCCCAGAAGCTGCTCCGGGACCCCCCTCCCTCGCTGCCCGTCCAGCGGAGCCTGTGGAAAGCAGGCTGCTGTCCCAGCTGCCCTGAAGCTCCGCTCTCAGATCCCACACTGACCCCACGAGCACCGGCTCCGGGGGTGTTGGGGCGGGGGGAGCTTTAAGCACCAAGCGGGCCCACATCCCAGCATCTGTGCACGGACCTTCCACGGACGGACCGAGCAACGCTGTGCTGCCCATGCTTGTCCAGTCCCTAGGGGGGTTGACGTGGGGACCAGTGAACTGCTCTCAGGGCTCCCCCCAGAACCCTGTGGTCAGAACTAAGTGCGCCTTCCTCCCCCGCACACCCCTCTAGAACTTTCTCTCTTGCTTTCTGCCACATGCTGTTTCTTTCGGTCCCTTCCCACCACTCAGAGAGCCCCATCATCTTCTGTCGCTGCGTGGTATCCCACACCTGCCCCCCGAGAGCCCAGACGTGACGTGGGTCTCATCGGTGGCAGAGTTCTTCCCTTGAGGAGGAACCCTGACCCGCATGTTGTGTCCAACAGTGATAGCCTAGTGAGGGCAAAATGACAGCGGCCACGCAGCTGAGGTCACGAGACAGCGGGGGCCAGCACGCCGTGCTGCACGCGCTCACCTTCCCCCGGCTGTTAGGGGCTCGCCCGCCCACCTGGCCCCATCTGGTCCCGGTGGGGACCCTGTCCTGCCTGTGTCCTTTCTAGCACACTGAGGCTCAAGGACCAAAGAGATGCAGTAAATGGAAGAACCCACGCTTCGTGCTCAGGGTTCCAGGCAAACCCTTCTCCCTGAAATTCATGAACATCTCTCATTGAATCATTTCTGAAACACATTAATTTCTGAACATTTGCTGCGGAATTGTGTGGTTCCTCTTCCCCTGAGCACAGAAACGCCTCCCACGTAGACAGAAACTTCTCTAATTCGTCTTTTTTCTTTTAGCTTTGTTCTCATCTTTAAAAAAAAAAAACAAGGAGAACAAATTTTTAAAGAAAAACTGGATTTTAAATGTACAAGTTCCCAATTATACGATAAATAAGTCACAGGGATGAAAAGTTCAGCGTAGGCCATGTGGTCTGAAGGACGGAAGCTTCTCATGGCGACAGACGGCGACCGCACACCCAGGAGCCTTTCACAACGTGCACGGATGTCGGGCTACTGTGTCCCGCTTCCAAAACAGTTTTGTGTATTGAATATACTTCAACTTAAAAAGAGGAACTGGCTTAGAAAGTTACAGATTAGAGAACCACCAGGTCATGTGAAACACTTATACAAATGGACGCCGAAGGGAAGTCAAACGCAGCCTCTGCTAATGAGTGCAGGACGTTAATTAATTCTTCTAGAAGCTGTTTGGTCACGTGCGGGTTGTACATCCCTCTAAAGGGTCGCATGGTCTCTCACCGCACGGTGGCCTGAGGGGGCGCGGGGGGCCGAGCAGGTGCTCACAGAGAAGGGGCCGCGCTTGTCGGCAGCCTCGTGCGGCAGAGGGCGAGGAGTGGACGTCGCGTGAGGCTGCGCCGCAGTCGAGGAGGACGGGCCGCTGAGGAGGGGGCCCGGCTGCCCCTGAGAGGGCCCAGGAGGACCGGGGCACTGGCGTGAGGGCGGTGAGCCCCCAGGAAACCACAACCAAGCCCTAGAGCCCGGTGGCTCTTTCCGAGAGACCGACGGGTTCACCCGCCTCCTTTCACACGTGTGGGGGGATGCGCAGCGCAGGGAGACTCGCCCACCAGCAAGATGGGCAGAGATCGACGTGTAGGTGCACGAGGAGCTACTGCAGATCCACGGGGACGTTGTAAAAATAGGCAGAGGGTGAGCAAGAGAAAGCAGAACCAGAAGCAGAAAGCAGGAGGCGCGGGCGGGAGAAGGCACCGAGCGTCGGCGGCGGTCGGGGAAGGAGAGCGTGGACAGCGATGAGACCCCGCGCCCCGCGGCTGTCGGCTGTGGGAGAAACAGGGACAGTCACACGTGTCCGAACAGCGCATGGATCTGTGCATCTTCTGGAAGGACTGACGATGTCCTCCTAGAAAACCCTGTTACGGAAATCCGCAGAAGACGCGTGGGCTGTTCCGTGCGCTTCTCTTACAGCAGAATAAAACCGTGAGTGGGGGACTTCTGGAGCTGGATGGCAGATACGGCACAGGACACTCGTTCTGGGAATTTCGACCCAGCATCCGGAAACACGAGCTGAACCCACTGGCCTTGGCCGGGAGCGAGCCGGAGTTTTCGGAAGTGAAAGAAGCAAGTGCGAGCGTGTGTAGCGTGGGGTCCGCGCGTGGAGGCCATGGGACGCGCTCTGCGTTCACGAAGCTCCAGGCTCTGCCCAGAGCGCCACCGGCGCGGAGCTGGCTGGATGATAGAGGGCTCCGCGCGGCTCTACCCCCGCCGCACCCTGGAGGCGTCCCCATGTGTCCCCTCTGCAGATCTCCCACCCGGTCCCTAGGAGAAACGGAAGAGAGGCAGACGCCGCTGCTGAGGCAAGGGAGCGCGTCTGCAGGGAAGCCTCGCGGGTTCTCAAGCTGGCGACACCACGCGGGAAGCGGGAGGACGGTGTCACAGGGGACGACGCGACGGAAAGTGTCTGGCATGGACAAGATCATCCCTGTGACTTGCCCGAATTGTCAGGGTTTGAACTCGTGCCGCACCCATGCAGGGGAAGGCCTGGCGGTGAAAACCAGAACGTGAGGAGTGATTTGACGGAGGAACAGAGTAAAGACGAAAGTCAACGTGATCTTAAGGTTTCCAACTGGAGGGACGATCACTTCATTTATTCAGTAAATCACAGCTGGGACCGACGCTAAGACGTGACAAGGTCCCTGTTCTTGAGGTCTTGCCACACAAGGAGGAAAACAGTGCCAGCCGACTCGCCAGCGGCTGAGAGAGCCCCACGCAATGCTGAGGAGGGGAGCAGGGAGGGGGTGGATGCAGGGACAGGAAGGAGGGACGCGGCGGTTCGGGAGCCCCTGTGCAGGACAGAGAGGCTGACCGCGGCTCTTGGATGGGCCCGCTGGAGATGGCTGTGCGGTGGAAGCCCCTGCACGTGCGGTCCAGGCTCCCGGAGCCCGCGGTCAGGGCACCGTAGGCTCATCCTCGGGGTGTGGCTCAGGGACAGAGCCCTGCAGGAGTCCGGGAGGCCGAGGCTGGCAGGAAACCAGCAACAGCAGCAAGTGTTCCCCTGAGGGATGAGGATCCGTGAGGTGGTGGGGCTCTAGGACGCCGTCACTGCTGACCTGTGCCGTGTCACCCAGCAGGATGCACCCACCTGAAAGGTCTCGTTACACAGTGTGGCAGCAAAAAAAGGAGAGAGGGGGCGACTGCTAAAGTCAACAGACTTCAAGGGCAGAGGGGACCTGAGCCTAATGGAGCAGAAGAGCCAACTGAGAGGAGCAGATGGAACATTCTAGAAAGGAGGGCATGGCAGGGGGAACAAGCCCCCAGAGTCCCCTGCTGGGGAAGAGATCCCCCACACCAGGGATGGTGGAGGCAGTGTCATTGATGGTGTGGCCTAGGGCCGGGAAGAGTCTCGGAGCCCAGCCATGCTATCTGTCCTGGATGGCTGACGCTGGCCCAGCTCTTCCACCTCTGTAAGTCCTGGCCTTTGCCATCCACCGGTCAAACCAGCCACTACCAGGCAGGAGCCAGCGATCACAGGGAGCCTGTGTGGCACATCACCTGGCCTATGGTCAAGATGTGGGGGTGGCCAGAAAAGTCCTGAAGGCAGGCTGGCAGCGAGGGGGTCAGAAAGAGGCAGACACCAGACAAGCATGGAACACCCCGCTTATTTAGGAGCAGAGACGCAAGTCAGAGGACAGGGGTGGCAACGGGGTCTCCTGACGGGAAGACCAGGCTAGCTAGATCTACGACAGCCTACGGTCGTGGATTTGCTGCTCTCCCTGCCCTAGACCGAGCAGCATGTGGAAGGGACACAGTGACCGCCTTGCTCTGCCTGAGTTGCAGAGCTGGATGCCCGGAGCCCTAGAAACCTGGAGTCCTGGTTGCCTGGAGCCCCTGGATGGCCAGAGCACTGGACACCAGAACCCTGGATGCCCAGAGTCCAGGACACCCAAGCCCTGGACAGCTGGAGTCCTGGACGCCTGGAACCCTGAACGCCCGGAGCCCTGGACACCACGAGCCCTGGATGCCCGGAGCACTGGACTCCCGGAACCCTGGACGGCTGGAGCCCTGGACGCCCAGAGCCCTGGACAACTGGGGCCCTGGAAACCTGGAGCCCTGGACGCTGGAGCCCTGGACGCCAGAGCCCTGGATGCCCAGAGCCCTGGACTTTGTGTGAACCCCGCACAGCATGCTCGGCTGACCAGATGACGCCTGGCCCTTCACACTAATGCTCTTTGGCTCCATGGAATGAGTTTTCCGAGAATGCTGGCAAAGCCATTTTCTCCTTCGATCTCCCAATGTCCCCCGGACCCACATGGCTGCTATGACCCACACACTTAGAATTTAGAACCTGGGGATTCACCCGGTTAGCTCTGTGTCCAGGGTCGTGCAACTGCAGGGACAGAGGAGGACTCTGGCTCAGGGCGTCAGCACCGGGTCCCACGCCTGCCCACGGCTCTGCACTGCCTTCCTAACCCCACATGACGGTGTCGGCGTCTCGCGCTTGGTCTGGTAGTACAAGATTTTGTTCGTGTGTCTGTTCTCTCAGCGATTTGCCAATTATTTAAGGTCTTTCATTACAAGAAATGGCACACACCTAGAGGAACCACTGTTTAGTCTGTAAGGATTTGTGAGTCTGTAAACAGCCACCCTACAGGAGGAGTGAGGGCCCTTGCCCACGGGTGGCCGGGAGGGCGCCGTGAACTCCCCGCAGCAGCAAGTGGACAGGAGGGACAGGGTGGGACCGGCTGCGACCTGACGGGAGGCTGACGTTACAGGTGCCCCATGGGCTGAGATGGACAGTTTGATTTCAGTTCATAATTGTCTGAAAAACCACCAACTCCAAGTCACTAAAATGACCTCCCCCGTCTTTTTTAAAAATGCGTTCCCTACTGAGCATTTGTGAACAGGCCCTTCCTTTGTAGGAATAGCCCCTTCTAGATAATGTTCCACTTTTTTTACTCCTTTTCTTTGTTCTGTAGAACTTCTTTCCATATTTCCAGAAAGGTTGCCCCATAGCCACCTGATTTTTAAGGGAACTGTGATATTTCTACTCAGAGCAACGTGGCCCCTGTCATCAGGCAATGCTCTGGGACAGGTGCCGTGCGAGGGGCAAGGGAACACGAGGATGCCCTCTTTCCCATCCCAGACCGCCCGTGCTGACCTGATGGGCTGGGTCTCCCCTGCCCCCCTCTCCGCTGCCTGCCTCTCCTGGAGCCCTGGAGCCCCAGAGAGCCAGCCTTGTATGGGATGAGCTGTGTCCTGGATTATTGAAAACGTTTAGCTGGATTGGGGGAGCTCAAGGCCCCAAGGTTACATGTGTGCACACACATCCACGCCCGAACCCCCGCCACACACGTGCATATTTTAGGTTTTGTAGCTACGACTGAGCTCGTGGCCCCAACAGTTTTTATGGAGTCTCTGCTCCCGGGCTGTGCGCCGTTGCCCTGGTCCAGGTCCACAGAGGCCACGGAAGTGCTGGTGTTCGGAGAGGTGATTGCAGACACAGCCCAACACCGCCCTGTGTCACAAGGGATGTGTGCGCCCAGAGTGTGGAAATCGTGGGCATCTCTGCTCTCCATGCCTTTGAGGAACCTCACCTGGGAAACGGAGGAAGGAAGATTTTCTCACGTACCAGGCACTGTGCACGGTTCTCTCATGGAATGACTATTCAAGCCTCTCAGCGGCCCAGGGAGATAAGTAGGAACTTTACAGGAGAGAGAAGCACGGTCCACAAACAGGACTCTGCCCAGCTTCTCACGGTTAGTAAACGCGGAGCCAGCCGTCGCAGCGCCGGCCACCTGCCTCTGAGATGCGTGTCCCTGGAGACGAGCAGGGACCACTGCTGACACAGAAGGCCCTGACATGGCCAGCCCTCCCGTCCGGGCAGCGGGCAGGCTTCGGGAACCGTACTTACTGTCTACTGCAGGAGAGACAGACCCACCGATGTTCAGAAGACCCTCATCTCACGTGTACCCCCCGACCCATGCTCCTGGGTCAGGCCCTGCCGTGTGCCGGCACTGGGAGGCCCTGGCAGTGCCCGTGCCTGGAGGGGAGGACGGAAGCGGAAACGAGCAGCCACGACAGGCTGTGATTCCTACGAAAAGCACCACAACATCTGTGCACGCTTGTTTGCAATAACTTACAGAAAAAACAAGGGGAAATTAAAGAAAAGTGACTCCAAGAAGAGAGGTGGAGAGAAAACTGAATGATTAAACTTGGAGCCAAAGTTCCTGAGCCGGAGACCCAGCTGGCCACCAGAGGGGCCGGGCAGGCAGAGGTTCAGCCACCGCAGCACCACAGGCCCTGCTCCACGGCCTACAGAAGCGTGTGTCCGTGGCTCAGTCTTGAGAGCCAGGACTGGAAGTGC
The DNA here is from genome assembly GCA_004024605.1 of Pteronura brasiliensis. Taxonomy (NCBI): domain Eukaryota; kingdom Metazoa; phylum Chordata; class Mammalia; order Carnivora; family Mustelidae; genus Pteronura; species Pteronura brasiliensis. Next base: position 65,511 of record PJEN01006440.1, on the reverse strand, counting down.
ATTCTACAGATTTCCATGACTCTTCCAGGCCCTGGGATGCGGATGTGCTGCCTTGCTTTCCTCAGACTCGGGTATGCCCAAGGGCAGAGACCACCAGGCAGGAGCAGGACGGTTGGGCAGCTCACACAAGGGGCACCCAGCCCTCCCAGGCCCAGCCCAACGGAGCTGCCAGTACAGAAACAGCCCATGCCTGACGGTGGGCCAAGCCATAGCAGGGAACAGGCTGGAAGAGGCATTCAGGCCGTGGTGGCTGTCGTGGGATAGCTGTCTCTCTAGCTGGCTGGGCAGTGTTTCCAGACCCTCCTATTTTTCCAGAAAAATCAGGAATCCAGATTTGGATATAAAGTCTCCAGAGTTTTAGGTATTAGCTTGATGCGTTAAGCACTGGGAACCTGGCAGAGCAGTACGGGGCCCGCCTCCTGATTCTCAGGCCGTAAGGTTCATGCCCTCTGTCCTAAAATCTGACTCTTGGCATTTTCCTTCCAGAACTTGCTGGCAGGACAAAGTGGTCAGCAATAATAGAAACAAACTCAAATCCACAAATCCAGTTTCCAACACAGATGCGGGCTTCTGTTTTTTCATTTGGGGCCAAAAGAGCAATAGTTTTTGCCAAAAAATAGTATTTAAAAATAAAATTAAAAAATAGTATTTGAAGGGCCCCGGATTTGACATTTCGACTCAACCTCTGGAAACAGGCACCCTCCCGCTAGGCTTTTCCGCTCATGAGAGGAAAGACCGCGCTGGGCTGCGAGCACCGTAGTGAAACACGAGCTAAGCTCCGGCGTTGTTGGCTGGGAGGGAGCTCCCAGAGCTGGGCGCCCCTGCGTTCCCTGGGGCCTCCTGCGCCCGCCAGCCGAGACATGCCCTGCCGCTCTGCCCCCGGAACCAGCCCTTGGGGCTGTCGGGCCTCGTCACCATGGTGACGGACGATAGATAGAAACTGGGAAGCAGACTTTTTACAGATAAAAAATTGCCAGGTCACCCAGTAAGAGTGACATCCAACAGGAGTTATTTGTTAAAAGCCACTGCCTTTAGCTCCCTAGAGTCACGTAGAAACCTTCGAAATTTGGGTTTGTTTCAAATGCTCCACTAGGGTCACCGGCCCCCACGTGGCTGAGAGGAAGCGTCGTTTGGCCAAGGACACCCTGGGCTCCTGACAAGCCGACCCCCAGTCTCAGAGGTTGTAGAAGTCTCCTCAGAGCCTTCAGCTTCCTGCCGACAGGAAGTCCAGTGCGTGTGCACACAGACCTCCGTGGCCACGGCAGCACCGCTCCTAGCGCCCTGCGTGCTTGTAGAGAAGCAGAGGAGTCTCCTTCCTCGTGGTGGGGGGTGGAGATATTTCTCTGCTCAGCTCTTTATTTGTATCACAGAAGGTTTAAAACTGTAATCAAATTATTAACAAACAGTAATTAAATAATCGAGCTGACCAAGCGAAGCATCAGCTCCTTGTAATTCCTTCCTTCATTCGTTAATTCGCTTTTACCAAAACGTAGAGACGCCTGCTGTTAGCCTGCGAGCCTTTCTGCCACGTGTCCACGTGCCTCCAGGGTAAGACCTGCTCTTTCTCGCCAGTCCTCTGTCTGCTGTCGGAGGGCTTGCGGGAGCTCTCTCGCCTCTGCCAGGCCCAGCCCTGTCCCCCCGACACACGGGCTGGTTCATCTGCAATGCCCAGGGCTTGGCACAGGGCCCTCTGTGCAGGCGTCCCCAATACGCAGCACCCCTGCACCATCCTCTCACAATTCCTGCGTCGAGATGACACGTTTCCCCTCAGGGGCTCCTGTTCAGGACATTTTTATTGCCAGCCATCATGGCAATGATTGCGCGTTTCTTAGGATTTTGCTTAGGACTTGTTGCATTACTTTTATATTTTTATTATTTTTAAGGATTTATTTGTTTTAGAGAGAGACAGGAGAGAGTGAGCGAGAGCAGGCGATGGGCAGAGGGAGAGACAGTCTCAAGCAGGCTCCCTGCTGAGTACAGTCACGACCCTGCGGTCAGGGCCTGAGCCGATATCAAGGGTCGGACACTCAGCTGACTATGCCTCCCAGGCACCTAGCATAACGTTGTGTTATTTCTCACATGTTAAGTCCCAAACCAGGTGCAGACATGGATTAAGGGTGTGGCCCGTGCTGCCCGCAGGATTTCCTTCTGGGGTTCCCCAATGTCATCACCCAGGGTGACAGTTTCGAGCCCTGAGAGCAAGCACGCGTCCCACGTTTCCAAGGCTGCTCTGACTGGAGCTGTCCCAGCTCCGTGTGCCAGAAAAGACCCTGGATGTCTGAGAAGGTCCAGGAATCCAGCTTTGAAGTCTTGCCTCCCAGACCGCTCTTGTCCTTCAGGAGACGGCATGAATGTCACTTGTCAGGCCACAGATCTATACTTTTTCTTTTGAAAATGTGGCCCCTCCTCCCACAGGACTCAAGCGGCCTCCGCCTGCATGGCCGGGTGCACCCAGCGTGGGGTGGTGAGGACGGGTCTCCCAGACTTCTCGCAAGACCAAGCAAAACACAGGCCCTCATCATAGACGCCCCGCTTGCCGCCCGGCTTCCACGTTCTCCCACCTCACAGCTGAGCACCCACGCCTGCAGCGGCCGCTGGGAGCCTCCATCCGGGGACCACCTAGCGGAGGCTGTCAGTGCAGACGGGAGTCGAGGACCACATGATGCTTCACCGTCAAAACTTGACTTGCTTTTGTGCATGAACATCTCCCTTTGTAGGGCCTGATGACAGGGGACCGGCAAAGAGAGCCGCTTCCCTGCCCCGTGGCCGTTGTGATGGTCAGTTTCACGGAGCCACGTTTTGGTAATGACGTTCTGAATTTTCTTGTGCACGACCTTCTTAAACTCAATGACGAGTTCACACCATCATGAGCCCCCAAATCTTCTCATTCTGGTGAGCTTCAGATAGGTTCATTTCTGTGATATCCTGCGTCCCCGCAGTGGGTGACATGTCTGACACGGGTCCTGTGGGGCTGGGCTCCCTTCTGGGTCACTGTGGCACACTCCATGCTGTGGCCCCGGGTGGAGGGGGCTTCGCTGCACCTGCATTTTCTCCTCTGCTCACACCAGTCCTATTTCCCATTTCCTCTCTCCTGCGCCAATGGCGCCAAGCTTCCACTCCAAGCACACGGAGTAAGGTGATGGGGTGACGAGGCCACGGGCATGTGGCCCGGGCCTCCTCCTGCTGAGGACGGCTTCACTGATTGCCAGTCTGAGAAAGAACACTGAGAAAGTTCAGGAAGGAAAAGGAAAAGTGGGAGCAGATGAGCCAAGACTCTTCCACCTGACTTACCTGCCCCATCTTTCCTCATTTCCATCCTGCGAGGTTGAACAGCGGCCACAGAGATAGCCACAAACCAGGCGCATGACCCGTCCGTCTCTCCTAACTTGGCAACTTCTTAACAATATGCCATCCTGTCACTTACTATAAACACTGGACAGAACTCCTGAAATTTAATGCATTTGCACTCCATTAAATCCACTAAAACCAGGACGCTTTGTCGCGTCGGGGAAAACGAGTTTCCGTTGCTGTAGAACCTCTTCAAGGCGACAAGAACGTGGACTGATTCTTGCCGATCTTTACAGGCGGTATTTTAGGAGCAGAGACGTCCCTGAGCCTGTGTGGGGACATGGAGGGAGGGGAACAAACACGGGCATGCGGTCTGATCTGCACTCTTGGTCTGGCGGATGCTCTGGCTTCTCTGACGTCCTCGCGAGTCACACGTCTTAGTCGACAAGCTCCACCTCCTGCTCACGCAGCCCAGTCCTCCTGACGGTGCTAATGAGTGAGACGACCCGGTGCCAAGCGGCAGGAGGTGAAAGGTGGGGTCTGGCTAATTGACAAAATGAGTAATTGCTTCCCGAGTAACGGAGGGGCAGCTCCGGGGGAGACCACCCGGACTCAGCCGTGTCCCGTCTGAGCCCCGCGTTGGGGGACCCTGCCCGAGGGGGCGGGCTGCGGGTGTGCAGCATGCAGGGGGCCGTCAGCGGACTCCTGCAGAGCCGGGACCCCCCGCGCCCCTCCCCGGGGCTCGCTGCTGTGGCCCGAGGAGCTGCTCGTTGCCAGGAAGCGGCCTCCGAGCGCGGACAGAACGTTAACGGACGTGTGAGGTTTTGCCGAAGTTAGTATCCCGTCATCTTCATGAGGCCTCAGCCTGACGGAAGCGTGTGCTTGGGGTGGGGCCGGGGTAAAGTTACACACTCGGTCCTGACTGCGAGTGCAAACCGTCCGTGTTGTAAAATAGCTCGCTCGCTCTTCAGTCATCTGGTGACTTCTGTGGGTTCTAAAGCAAATGTCTGACATTGGAGACTTTCCTTTAAGTATAAAACCCCTTCCGGCTCCTAAGAGAAGCCTCTCGTTACCCTAAACACAGGCACCAGACTTACAGACGCAAGTGCTCTCGCCAGGCAGGCGGGAGGGCTCGCTGTCTCAGTGTGGTCTCCTGGCTGAGGCGTGTCACCCGAGCCGTGGCAGTGGCGTCCACGGTCTCCGGCCCCGGGAAGCACAAACGTGTTCACGCCGTCATGGTGTCGTTCCCGGAGCTCCTGCCCGGGTCTCCGGGCCCCAGAAGAACAGTCTCCCAGGACGCGTCTGAGGGCGGCCGCCCACGGAGGGACAGCCGTGGGACCACAGAAGCCCACCTGTGGGGGTGGCGGGCAGGCCCAGGGTCCCTGAAGAGGCCGACGTGTGGACGAGCACGTGGTGTCGGGCGACCTTCGACCACATGCTGGTCGGTGTGCACGTCGGGGATGGAAACGCTCCTTCAGCTCTGGTGATGACTTCCACGCTTTCCGCTTCATCTGAGCCCGCCGGCGTCCGCGCCCCGAAACACGGAGTCAGCGCAAAACGTAAACCACTTCGAGCTCTTCCGGTTTCAGTTCCTTGGCAGACGGAGAAAGAAAACCCCCATTTGCTTCGTGTCTCCTGAGCGTTGGGTGTTTTGCAGGACTGTCTTACGAAGTACAAGGAACCCACACACGGAGCAGAACACATTCAAGAGGCTGAAACTTCACGCAAGATGAGCCCGGAACCAGCGAGGACAGGAGTGGCCGGAGGGGCCCGCCGCAGTCCCGGGTCCGGCGAGTGCATCCCAGGAAGGCTGTTGAGGGTGCTGGGGAAGGAGTTCGTGTTTTAATGAGTGATTAGTGGCAGAGGTAACTGTATCTGGAAGGAAATAAGGTTGTCCTTGTATATGTAAAAAAATGGGTTAAAAATCGAAACATAAAAAATAAAATAATTCTTACACAACCATATGAGCAATTAGCTAACAAGGCCGAGTGTTTCAATATCAGACCCACAGAGGAGCGGCAGCCTCAGCCGCCTTGGTGACAAGTTCTGTCCTAAGTTACAGCCAGTATGGGGCAGGGGGTGGGGCTCTAAATGCAGGTTTGCCATCAGAGGCTGTGGAGGGCACACAGGTGACCTGTCCATGGTGCTCCTGGAAGGCACCGAGTGGCCTACACTCTGAGCCCTGTCCCTCCTCGGGGCCCCAGAATGTACCCTGTAAACCCCAGGGTCTTTGCACATCCCCTCCCCTCTGCCTGGAACATGCCCCCCACTTTAAACCTCAAACTTGCAATTAACCTTGAAAACTCAGCTCAAACTGCCGCCCAGGAAGGCCCTCTTTCTCTCGCAGAACGGGTCAGACACCGCACCGCCAAGCTCCTCCTGCCCCGGTGAGAGGAGCCCCCACTGCCCTCCTCTGGCTCCAAATCAGCACACAGCTTGACTGCCCTAAAGAGTAGGGTCCCACCGCATCATCTCTGCATCCCTGGTCCTTCCTGCGACGGGCGCACAGTGAGGCGGAGTGCGACACGGCTCTTCCCCATCACTGTCCTGAACGCTAGTACTCGCTGGCCTCACGCCGCGGGAGCCCAATCTGCTTTGCTACCGTTTTGCAGTGTTTGGAAACTGTACCTGCCCAGAGGAGTGATTTTGGAGCCCCGACGTGATCCCAGCGGGTGCTGCGGACGCTCTCCGCAGAGCGTCAAAGCCTGCCTGCCCTTGGGGTTCCGGCTGCGTGGAAACAGCAGAGGAGGGGCAGGTCTCCAGAAGAGGGGCCACGAGCTGCTGCGTCACGCTGACCTTGCTTGACCTGTTTCTTAAGTGCCGCTTCCCCGTCTCTCTTCCCTGAACGCCTGCTTTCCCGGAGTGAGCTGTCCCCCACGGAGGCCGGCTCGGGGCTCCTCCAGTCTCTGCTCACCCGCCCCACGCTCCTGCTCCCTGCACCTGCTCTCCAGCGGCCGCTGATCGGTTTTTTCCTAAAATGCCCTTGTGGGGCACCTCCCAGCCCGTGTTCCATAACACCCGCTGAGTCAGCAGGGACCCCCCTTGCGGGTCAGCCCGGCCCCCGGAGCATCCCTTGCGCCCCCTCCCTGTGGCCCCGGCCCCACACTGCACAGCAAGCCTGTGTCCCCTTGCTTGTCCCGCCTCCCCAACCCGCCCGCTCCCAGAAAACAGATGCCCTCACTCGGTCGTGCAACAGCTTGGCTGCCGGGGTCTCCACACGACGAAAACACAATCTTCCTTCTTCCGATGGCCCTTCTTTTTCTTATTTATTTATTTATCTGACACAGAGAGATCACAAGCAGGCAGAGCAGCAGGCAGAGAGAGAGGGAACAGGCTCCTCACCGAGCAGAGAGCCCGATGCGGGGCTCGATCCCAGGACCCCGAGATCATGACCTGAGCCGAAGGCAGAGGCTTAACCCACTGAGCCATCCAGGGGCCCCATCCGACGGCCCTTCTGAAACCCCACAGCTTTCCCTGCGAAGCGTTTCCTCAGGGACGCGCCTCACCCGGGCTCTTCCCTCCCTCACGTTCCGGTTTTGTGAGTCGTGTGCAGCCTGCAGAGCGGCTCCGGTAGAAGCTCTGGGGCTCATTCAATGAGCTGCTTTTCCTTGGCTGCTGCCGGGCTCCGCACACAGCAGAGTAAATACTAACTCGGTGGTTGGTCGTCAGGAACGCTCCGTCGGGGGCTGCCAGGCCCGCGCCAGGGCTCCTTGGTGTCCCCTCTAGAGGACGGTGCCTTGCGAGCCGCTTGTCGTAGGAGCAGAGCGGCCCGCGCACCGCCCCTTGGGGTCTGACGGAGCCCTGACGCCTCACGACCTTTCTGCACCTGGTCATGTCCTGACGTGTGGTGGAAGTGACCTGTGCTTGGGAGATGTTTTGAGGTGCCCTGGTCTTCTGCCTCGGGGGACCTTGGATGGGCGAGGACGTCACAGATGGGGGAGCCATCCTGTCCTTGTGATGGGAGGAGGTCGTCCTTGTGGCTCTTCTCTCGCCAGCCCGTCTGCCGTGTGGAGCAGAATTCTCCCAGCGCTCAGCTTCGCCGTGTGGAACTGACTCACACGTGTGGGAATATTTGTTGTGTCGGTACATGGCCCCACAGCAACCTGTCCCGCAGGGGTCCCTTGGCTTAAAGATGATGTGCGAAGGGCGCCTGGGTGGCTCAGTGGGTTAAAGACTCTGCCTTCGGCTCAGGTCATGGTCCCAGGGTCCTGGGATCGAGCCCTGCTTGGACTCTCTGCTCGGCGGGGAGCCTGCTTCCTCCTCTCTCTCTGCCTGCCTCTCTGCCTACTTGTGATCTCTGTCAATAAGTGAATAAAAAAAAATCTTAAAAAAAAAAAAAGATGATGTGTGAGCCAGTGGCTGGGTTTCAGGGTCCTGGACTGAAAATTCTACTTGGATGACGTTGGGCAGGTCACACCCATAAATTAGGGACAACAGAGATACTTTTCTCACAAAATTGTTGTGCAGACCCGGTAAGGTGATTCAGGAAAAGGCGTTGTCATTGCCGAAGCGTGAGCTAGTCCATTCCTAGCCGAGGGCCCGCGTCCCGGGGATCCATCCGAGCACCTCGACCACAGCGGGCGGCGACTGCATCCAAAACCAAACGGCACAGAGTCGGGCCCCCGGGTTCAACACGTCCTCCTCCTGCTCCCGCTTCTCCTAATGGTGTGACCGGATTAGCCTTTCGGTTCCAGACGGCATGTACGAAACTTCCTGCACACATCACATCTATCTCTTATGTTCTCAGTACAAACGAGGCAGCTCAGAATTAAGCCAGACCCATCCTGATGCATCTTTGCAAAGCGTACGGCATCTGCTCCTGGGGCTTCCTTGGAGGTGGCCCTGGCGCGCAGAGGGGGGCCCCGGGACGAAGCGTTCCTGCGCGGTGGAGGTCTGCTTGGTGTTTTAAGCAACACAGGTAGCTCGCCAGATGCCTCCTTCCCCACGCCTCTCATACAGGGCTCCCCCACCGCCGCCAAAATGCCAGGGCTTGGCCATGTCCCGCGGGCCTTTGCGTGCGGGAGCCGCTCCCTGACTGCCTGCCCATCTCTCCACAGATGGAGGTGGACGCCGAGGAGAAGCGTCATCGCACACGGTCCAAAGGCGTTCGAGGTACGTCCGTGCGTCCCCAGGCCCCAGGAAGCCCTTCGGGGCCCCCTTCATCCTGGGGAGCCGTGTGCCCCGTCTGTCCGGACCCCTGCTCTGACCCTACCCTCAATAGCGTTCTGCGGGACCAGGGATTGTGAGAGATGATAAATCTCGATCTCTTTTCCATCTCTCTGCAGTTCCCGCGGAACCAGCTGTACAAGAGCTCTTCAGGTCAGTTCTCAGGGGGCACAACGCGTCCCCATTAACAACCGAGAAAACCCAGCCTCGGAACAGGCAGACGGCTCTCCTGGGCTCACCGGGGGCTTGCCCCACCCGGCCACTCTGATGGAAGACCTGCCGACTAGAAGCACCCCTAGTTGCTCCCCAGTTTCTCTCCAGGCGTCCTCCCTCCTGACGCTCCCCCAAGCACTCGGCCACCCCCCTCCGAGCAGCACGGCCCCGTGTAATTCCCTCTTTCCCTTTGCAGCTGTCCCACACCTGGCTGTGATGGCAGTGGTCACGTCAGTGGCAAATACGCAAGACACAGAAGGTAATGACCGCCTTTTTCACAATGAGCTGTGTACACCAGCTTGTCTAGGGACCCAGACCAAAGGGTGACTTTGAATGGGGGGTGTTCTTGGGAAACAGCGAGTGTTGTCTTTTCTCCTCTCTGATGTGAACTCAGCCTTTGACGTCACGTGCATGGTTTCCAGGCAGAATTTGATAACATGTAAGAAAACACAAATTACGAGCAGCCTTAAACTCATTTTCCCACACACGCAGCAGCATGCTAAGAACCTCCCTCTGCTTCACGGAGACGGCCTGCTTGTCCTTGCCCATTTGTCCATTCTGGTCGCTGCAGCATGGTAAGTCACGGAGCGTAAATGAGAGTGTGACCTTCTTGATCTTCCTGTAGGAAAGGAAGCCCAAGCTGACACCCGGGCGTCCGCAGGGGGAGGTTAGGGCAGGAGATCTACGTCCAGGCAGATCCCACTCGTGAGCCTTTGGGGCTTGGATGATTATATCATTCCTGTAAATCCTGGGGTTTAGGTCCATACAGAGTTGGGCGTGGGGACATCTTTGAGAGCAGGTGGCGGGGTCATTATCACCAGGAATGCATCACAGCAGAATCGTGTCATACAGCTCGGGCTGACAGTCATGAAGACATCGATCTTTAGATTGACTTTTCCATCAGGAATTTCTTCTTGTGATATTACTGCAGCCATACCTTTCAGTGGAAGATGTTGGTTATGAGGAGTTAGAGATGTTTACAGGCTCTGTAATACATTTTTAGCTAATCTTCCACAGAAGAGATTGCTAGGACTAAGGTCATTCGTCCTAACAAGCCATCAGGAACCAAGCCCACGTAATGAAGGCTCAGATGCTCAAGTGGGTGTTTCGGCCACACCTCGGGGTGACCTTCCTTTACTGCCTGACGTTTTATTTCCTTTTCAGCTGAACATTAATTTATGGGTGAAATCAAGCAATTATTTTGATTGTCCTTCAGTAAAATCAAGGGAAAAATTACAAATTACTCCCCAAGTCCCCATGCTAGCATTGAAGGAGACGAAGTTTTTAATGAGCCTCCATGACGCAGTGGTATCAGACTTCTGTTACATACTAAGGAATGACAGGCCGGCTTTTAAGGGAATTTTGTGATTTAAAACATTAATTTATCGTTTTATTATTGCTCCTGTGTATTACAGTAAATTACCAAGCATTGAAGTTAAGCAGTTTCTTTAAAGTATTTATGTTGTCTTATAAAGTTATATGCATGTAAACTCTTAGTCTAAAAATTTTTTTTTAAAGATTTTATTTATTATTTGACAGAGAGAGATCACAAGTAGGCAGAGAGGCAGGCAGAGAGAGAGAGAGGGAAGCAGGCTCCCTCCTGAGCAGAGAGCCCGATGCGGGACTCGATCCCAGGACCCCGAGATCATGACTTGAGCCGAAGGCAGCGGCTTAACCCACTGAGCCACCCAGGTGCCCCTCGTCTAAAAATTTTTAAAACCACATTGCTTATATTTTCAATGAAAAACAATTTAGCCAACCATGAATGAGATCAAGTTTTCCCTTCATCATGTCTTGATTAGTCAGTAGTTAAACTGTACCATCCTGTTACTAAAAGATACGATTACGGTTAGCTAAAAAATTTGGATTAGATGTCCGCTAGACATAATTTGTTAATCACAGTTTTTCAGGAAAATCTATAAAGTCTCCAAAGAATCCGTTGAAGCACATTCTTATCCCAGGTGTGTCCCATGCAGCTGGGGGCGCCCAGGTCCCCGCGAGGTCTCCCTGTGCCGTCCCGTCCCTGTGTAAAAAGGAACTGAAGCTTGGCTTGGAGATGTCGCCAAGACAGCCAGGCTGCATTTTCCTTTGAGACGCGGTGCTGTGTGAGCACAGAACACCTCAGATCTTGCGGGAGTGAGGACGGTGGCACACCAGAGAAGGGTCACAGAAACAGCCAATGTAGACAGTTTTTCAGCAAATGGTTTAAATTAAAAGGCTGTCATAATTTTTACGATGCACCGTATTCTATGTAATTATTAGAATTCCTAATATTTTTGTAGGAATAGGTCACGTGGTGCTCATGGAGGAAGAACAGTCTTCCAGGATGGGGACAGGTTCTCGCTTCCCTGGGGCTGCTCGCCAGTCCAGGGGGTTGGGCCGATCATTTAACACTTACAGACTTCAGTTTCCTTGGTTTCAGAATGAGATGCTTACGGACTTGTTACATAAAACCAAATACACTCAGAACTGACGTCACTGGTGTGCCCGTTCTCAAAAGGAGTGTCAGTGTGGTACCAAGGGAAGCTTCTGAGTTTGTTGTTGGTGTCTGCGCATGATCAATGGCTTCCTATCGGGTATAGTTGGCACGCCGTGCTAGGTTAGTTTCAGGGCTACAGCACGGTGATTTGACGACCCTGTACATCATGAGTGCGGCCCCACCTCTCCCCACGCGGCTGTGTTACAGTAGCATTGAGCCGTAGTCCCTGGGCATCCCCGGGACTTCTTTATTCCATAGCTGGAAGCCTACCTCCCACTCCCTTTCACCCATTTTGCCCCTCCCCCTCCTTTCTCCCCTCTGGAAACCACCACTTTGTTCTCTATACCTATGAGTCCATTGCTGGTTGTTTTTTTTTTTTTTTGGTTGTTTCTTTGGCTTTTTTGCTTGTTTGTTTGTTTGTTTTAGGTTCGACATATATTTGCCTTTGTCTGACTTATTTTACTTAGCATAATACCTTCTAGGTCCATCCACATTGTTGCAGATGGTAAGATTTTTTTCTTTTTGTGGCTGAATAATATCCCATTGTGTGTACACACCATGTCTTTACCCATCTTCTGTCGATGGACACTGGGGCTGCTTCTGCGTCTTGGCTATTGTGGGCAGTGCTGCTGTAAGCATAGGGAGCATATATCCTTTTGAATTCGTGTTTTTGTCTTCTCTGGGTAAACACCCAGTAGTGCGATTGCTGGGTCCCAGGGTAGCTCTATTTGCAACTTTCTGAGGAACCTCCATGCTGTTTTCCAGAGTGGCCGCCCCAGCTTGCGTTCCCACCAGCAGTGCAGGAGGGTTCCCCTTTCTCCGCATCCTCGCCGACACCTTTTGTTTCCTGAATGGTTAATTTTAGCCGTTCTGACTGGTGGTATCGCGTTGTGGTTTTGATTTGCATTTCCCTGGTGATTATGTATTAACAGTAATTTTCAACCAAGGGATGACATTTAAATTTTTCAAACTGAAAAGGTGCTTATTGTAGTAGATAAGACTCACGTGTACGTTAACATCTTTGACTGGTGCTGTTTCAAGTCTGTACTATTTCAATCATTTCTGGCTTTGAGAGATTTCCTGCTATGGAAGCTGCTCCCCTCTGACAGCTCTTCTGTATACACACCTGCACACACCCTACAGCATGGTGTGGCCTCTGCTGTCATGTCCCCGCTGAGACCCAGCCTCTGCCGAAAGGACAAGAGTGGCAGCCCGCGTCTTGGTCTTGATGAAATTACGCATCCTTTCGGTCTTTTAGCATAAAATCTTCAGTGAATATATTCCTCTTAGGGATATAATTTCATTTTATGCATATATCATGTCAGTTCATAGCCAAGTACAAAGATGTTTTACTATATGGACGGATCCATTTATCTGAACATACAAAAAGTAATTTGAGGCAAGTGGGGGAGTCTACGATGTAAATTTTTAAAAAATATTTTAGGACATTTGATACCAACTTATAAAATGATACCTACAGGCTAATCTTTATTTTTAGCATAAGAACATAAGGAAATCAAAATCAAGTGTAATTTCCCTAATCCCGAGTGTGGCTCTGTGGGACGCACACTTGCACGGACCCGTGGCTGGTCACGTGGCCTCATTGCCACGTGGGCTTCCCATGGGAGCTGCTGGACTTGACGGCTTTGTTAGTGGCGTTTCCTCAGTATGACTGAGGTGGGGCTGTGGGTCTGTAAGAAACTGGGCCTAGAGCTTAGAGGAGACTCAACCACCGGACAATATCTATGAGAGGAAAGAATACTGTGAAAAAAAAATTTGTAATTTAAGATCCCAGTAAAAAATGGGGGGAAGGTGGTAGAGCTAATGTTCTAATGCGTGTTTTATTAGACGGTCCACGCCGCTTCAGGAACCGTCTGCTCCGGCGGAAGGTGATCTGTCCGTGGTGTTACCTGTGTTCACAGCTCACGGACAGTTTGAGGTTGCTGGTAAGCACATGTACAACTACACAATTAAAAGTTGAGTCAAGGAGATAAATTAGGGAAAAAATAAGGGAAATAGGAACATAATTTGACCAGAAACCCAGGATGTATCGGAGGTTTGGGTATAGCCTTACATTTCATTCTGAGTCTTCCGGCAGCCGAGGAAAAACGAGAGAAACGAAGGATGGTTTCTGTTATCTGTCGGAAGACTTGCTTTGGCTCCCGAGCATCCACGATAAACACGTCCACACCCCCATATGCGGACCAGCAGGGGCCCACGCTCAGTCACTGTCCTGTGCCGTGGGGGGACCAGACCTCTCATGGGCCCCACCGGTGTAGCAGGCACTTGCCTTCAGAAACATCGTTAGTGTCTCAACACGTGAATCTGACTTCTGCTTTTCCCACCTGAGGTTCTATGTTACTGGCGTATGATATGACAAAAACACCGTGGACTTTGCCACCAGGGCCAGCAATAGTTCTCCTGCTAGAAACCAAAGTACTGACGCAGGCTCCTCTGGCCGCGGTGAGCCTGACCTCTTCCTTTGGGCCCATGGTCGCATGGCCTTGTGCCGGGCCCAGCACGTTCCGCTCCTCTGAGTGCGTGAGTCTTCTCTTAGCAGTGCTTACAGGAGGCTAGAGACGGTCTTGGGTCTTGAACGTGGGTCCCAACCCAGGGCTTCCTCTGCACAGGGGAAAACGCACTCTTGGGCATCCTAAGTGGGTTTTCCAAAGTCTTAGCCACCCAAGTTCAGGGACAGGAGCTTCCCAAGCTCCCTCAGCTCTCCTCCCCACCGCGTCCCCTCCCAGAGCGCAAGCACTGTGACCTGGAAGCATTGGAGACACCCATGGGTGTAAACAAGTAGGTTCCCACACGCACGCAGCTGTCCCTCCAGCAGGGAGGTGTGGAACAAGTGCCTGGATGCCGCGCACTTGGAGTTAGGGAAGTTGCTGGCCTGTGGCTTTTTGGCAGGTGGGACTCATGCGAACCCCACCAAAACCCCACGCATGCAGTGAATGACGCCACAGTGCAGGGGGTCCATCCCGGCAGAGCCAGACCCCAATCCCTGGGCTGAGGGGAGCGCCATGGGCTAGGATGGGAGGCCCCCAGCATTTTTCGGTGATGTCCCCCAAATCAAGGATGGAGATCTTGAGAAAGGGTGGAGACACGGTGACAGGAAACCCCATGGATAGTCTTCATCTAGAATCGTTTGAATGGTTCAACTACCTGATATAAAGAGATGGTGTCATTAACCCGGAGCATTGCCTGAACTAAGATGTGAGCAAAATGCCAAGTGCCAAGACATTGTCCGTGGTAAAGACAAAGTCAAACAATGTTAGAAAGGAGTGGACCTCTGTAAACTGAATTCATCACCAAAACAGTGGCCAGTTTACTGTTCTTAAAGTCTTTTTAAATTTTTTCCCAATACCAGTTAGAAATAGGAACAATAAAAATTTATTTACATCTTTACAGATTAATTCTAAACCATGTACAGGAGTTTAAATTTTAGCCTTTTTTATGCTAGTTATACACAGGCTGGAACATTTGAAATGACTGGATTTGCTTACTCTTTTCTGGATAGCAATTTTTGTATAAGCCTCTAATGAGAGGAGGGGGGAGGAAGAGAGAGACCGAGAGAGAGAGGGAGGAAGCCCTAATGGTGATTCGTTCTTCACTTCTCTATTTTGTCCCCCTCTGGATTTACTTCTGCAATTTAATGGATTTCATTTATATTTACCCTTCACTTCAATTTTTTAAAATTATTTGCTTGTTGAGCACAGGGTCTGATGGAAATTTGACCTGAAATTTAGCGTCAGAGTCTCGCCCACTCAACAAGCCCCAGGAGCTAGGTGACGGGTGTGGGCGATCTGTTTAAATCATCTCCAGTTTAGAAAATCCAGAGTCAAATCAATGGATCTTGAAACTTTAAAATTAAAAGCTCCAAATGGTAGCTTTTCTTTTTTATTAGAAAATCATCGGATTCTCCCTGGCTTGTTGTGCACATTCCTCATTCAGACCCCCCATCCGTACAGCTCTGCACCCACCGGTGTGGTCGTCATGGCGGCAGCCGGGGACGAGTGATCGCCCGTCTTCACGGGAGCTCGTGCTGCAGCTGAAGTCGGGCTTGCTTCCTGATGCGTGCACGCCTCATTTGGATTCTGCCTGCAGCCCAGGGGCTGTATTATTCATGCCTTGACAGAGAGCACTCACTAAAAGCCTTGGAACAGAGCCAGGTACTGGCGAGAGATAGTGGAGCATTGCGACGTGCAAGTGAGAGAAGCATCTATAATCCAAAAAAAAAAAAAAAAAAAGGGAAGAAGAAGAAGAAACAGGGAGGAAGGCAGAGAGAGAAACAGGAATCCTTGTACCTCCCTTTTGCCGGTTTTATATTGATAGAAATTTCATTTGCATTAAAATAAAATGCCCTAAAATAATTGCATTTTTTCCTAAGGACGCTTGAAAGTTTAACACAATTTTCCACATTTAATTGCAAAGCTGATTTTAATTAGCAAGGCTCTGCGTGTGAAAAATGAGGATTCACTGGGGTGCGTGGAGCACGCAGCGGTGCTTGCCGGCTTCTCTAATTAATGTATGGCGGCCGTACAACAGGGCACGCTGCGGGGTGTTTGTGAAACATTCTGTGCACGAAGCCACTCAGCCTGTCTGCCGTGTTCTACTTCATGAACCCACGAGAGTAAAGAACCCCCTTGTTCCTGAAGAGACGTCGCTGTGCCTGCCATCACCCCGTCCGTGAACTTTACGGCGTGCCTGTCCTTTGTCCTGTTGGTCACTGGCATTATACATCGGAAGTTCGGGCGTTTATATTCTAACATGAATTTGATGGCTGGCACGGCAGCGCATGGAGGCAAAATTTTGAGATCTCAGGACTTCTGTGTGTGAAGTAGACTCAGAGCAAGTGGGTTCCCAAACTGGTCACTCACGGCTGATTCTTAGTTGTACATGTGCAAACACACGAGCTTCAGGCACGGGCTTTTCAGACTGAGGTAGCTCTTAGCCTTTATTGTCACAATACGTCTTTAAGAAACTCGCTGACCACTATCCTGAAAAAGCAATTTGCCTGCACTGGTCCGCGGGACGTCTGCCCAGACGGACAGGTCTCTGGCCGTTGCTTGGTCCATTACACACGGTAGAGCACAGTGTGACGGGCTCTGTGTGTTTAAAATGGAAAAACAAAACATGTCACACATTGCAGGGCCTATCTGTGCCGCTGACAAACCTAGATATGTTTGAAGTAATTCCATATTCGAAGAGAAGGCCCATGGGCGTTTTCAGGTAGTGTCAGCAAGCCTAAACCAGGAAGCGTGCGTACGTGACGTTCACCACCAGTACTGGCCAAGTCTACGTGTAGCAGTTATAACCTTGGTCTCTTTCTCAGCTCGTGATTAACATATAAACACGGCTTTGCAACATGCATGCAATATTCATTAGAAATTGGTATGTCCACAGTTACTGTCTTGGGTTTACCCCCCGAAACACCCACAGTTCCGTTCGGACCGCCACTGTCTGCGTTGGGATGATGGCAAATACAGGGCAGCCGCTTTCTAGAGGGAATGTGTGGAGAGGCGGGCTCCTGAGGTGGTGAGGAAGGAGGTCGGAGGGGCTGAGCCGCAGGGGCGACCACCAGGGCTCAGCCACAGCTGGTGGCTCTTCCTTCAGGGACAGCAGGGGCCGACACGGGGCTCCCTGTGCTGCAGGAGGCACATTCCCCAAGTTGGGAGTGAGCGTGGTGGCCGGGTGTTGGGTTGGCAGGATCGGGGTGGGGAAGCCCCCTCGCCAGATCCCAGTGCGCTCAGGCGAGGAGTCCAGGCGAGGATTCCAGGAGCAGCTTGCAGCGTCCGGATTCGGTATCATGACCGATGACTCTGGAGGGACGGCCCGGTGAGCAGCACTGTGACCCGTGCTCCCAGACACCCCCCGTCACTGCCGACACCCGCACGTCCAGGACTCTTGCGAGGGCTGGTGTGGGAAGCGCTCACTTCTCCTGCTTCTCTAAACTCGTGTCCTGAAGAGAAAATCTCAGACCCCAAATACGATTGCAACCCCAAACTCCAGCACACTGCTCCCGCCCGAATTAGTAAAAGACAGAGGGAAGAAGTGCTCGCTTGGCTCTAACGTCGCACTGCTTCAGTGAGATTGTGGGACTTTCCTCTGAAGGGTTTCTGCGTGTCTCATGTAACCAGGAAGCCAGGGGCCGGGAGCCAGACTCGGGGGCTTCTGCTCCATCATCCAGCACCTCCATGGCAAAGCTCTTGGCTCCCGTGTGCTTCCGCATCACAGACAGAGACGGCAGGAGGAGGCCTTTCTAGAAACTTGAGAAAACAAGAACTCCCCAAGAGCTGCCAACAGCGTCATCTCCGCTCTCATGCTCCATGCGGGGCCTCGGCCATCCCCGAGCCATCCCTGAACAGCACACATGACCGTCCTCATGACCGTCCAGCCTGTCCCCGGGGCCAAGAGGCTGGGTCAGCTTCCCCTGAGGCAAGGCTTCTCAAAGTAGCGTTCTATAACCCAGAACATCAGTATCACCCAGGAACTTTCTAGAAAGGCAAACGCCTTGAGCCCCACCCCAGGCCTGCTGAATTAGATGCTGGGGGGTGGGGCCCAGCACTCTCTGTTTTGGCTGCCTCCCCAGGAGATCCTCATGCTCCCCGAGTTGGAGAACCCCTGCCCCCAGGAACAGGTGTGTACCCAGACAGAGACCATGTCCAGTGGAGTCTGCACGTAATGTACGTGCCAGAAGCTACCTGAACAAATCCATCCTCCTCTCGGCTCCCCGGTGGTGGGAGGTCCCCGAACGTCTAGTCACCAAGCGCAGGCCTGGGCAGACACCAGAGGACAACCTGACATCCCACCGCGCAGACTTCAACCCTGTCTGTGACCGTGATGTGCTTTCAGCGTTTTCCAGGAACCAGAGGAAGTGGACTGTCCCCCCGCAGCCCCTAATCGTGAGCCCGATGGTGCCGCCGCTGGCGTCACTCCCAGGGCCTTCCTATGGCCAAGGAGGGTGACTTCTGACTACCTGAGGACAGTCATCCTCCGTTTTGCTCTGTCCCTTCTGTGGAGGCGTGAGACTGACCATCGAGGACGCGGTGTACACGGAAGGGGCGGGGTCAGGCAGACTCGGCCCTGCCCCGCATGGGGACCCTCCAGAGCCGTCTCTGGGTGTCGTGTTATGCACACAGGAGGGATCCCGAGGTCCTGGGCCACTCGGAGCCCCAAGCCGGGCCCGCCTCGTGTGCATGCCCTGGGCCGGGCACCGTCTGAGAGCCGCACAGAGAGGCCGGCTGGCGGTTTCTGCCCTGCAGCCTGAGCCTGAGAGGAGCACAGGGCACTGAAGGGCCCGGGCTGGGCCAGGAGGGGCCGGGGACGTGCCCTGGGGCCGTGCGGGGCCCGAGGGGCACTCGCCCGCCTCACTCACAGAGGGCTGCCTGGACCCAGTGTCTCCGTGAGCCCTCGCGGGCCTCAGAGTGAATCCTCAAGCTGGCGCACCTTCCCCTTCCCGCTAACGGGAGGCGCTGCCGTCCACCTGGATGAGTCGACAGATTCAGAAGACCCACTGCCCGTCCTGTAGCAGCTGCTCCGCGGGCTGCGAATACCAGCGAACGGTCCACGCACTGCCGCCGAGGCCCCCCCTACAAGTGGGTGCACCTCCTAGAGCTCCGGGGAGGGGGGACGAGCATCTTGGAAGAAATTCCGCTCGTAAATAATGCAGAGCGATTCAGTGGTGCGCTGGGGCAGCAGTGAGCCCCTCTGCCCGTCCTGCGGCTCATGAATGGCGTAGCTGAGCTCCCCTGAGAGCAGGTGGGCAGGACGGGGGTGGGGAGCTGGCTCCGGCGGTGCTGTCTACCCCTCTGGAAAGCAGCCGAGCTGCGAGGCCGCCGTCTGCGGAACGGTCTACCAGATGGCGGTCCTGGTGCGACTGTCTCAGCCGAGGTCTGGGCTCGCTCAGTGTGATGGACGCGTCAGGCCCCGCTCACCTGCAGGCCTGGCCGTCACTTAGACAGCAGCTGCTTGGCACGGGGTCCGGGAGCAGAGACTCCGTCTTGGTGGGGACGCGTATGGGCACAGCCCCTTCATCTTGTCTGGTCGCTTCACGCCTTCCTGGTGGGGGCACAGGCATGGGGCAGAGGGTGTGGGGGCAGATGGGGCAGGTGAAGGGCACAGGCATGGGGCAAGAGCGTGGCTGTAGACATGGTTTGCTCTGAGGAGACGTGGCTCATGGGTAGGACACAGGGGACAATACTGGTGGCGGCCAAGAAGGGTCTTGGCCAGCGGACATCAGGGACGCTGCTGTAGCCCCTTCCCCTTTCCCTGAGGGAGCCCCTCTATGGGCGTCCTAATTCTGATAATAGTGACAACAATACCAGGAGGACCACGTGAAGCACTTTACGGTTCAGAAATCCTGGGCCCTGGGGTGGTGGCACGGGCCCCCACGGCCGGTCCTCCTGGGCTGCGGACCCTGCCCGGGCGGAGTCCTTCCCCCTCCAGCCCCAGCCCACCCCACACGCCGCGCAGAAAGCCCCGTTGATGGCGGCAGGGCACTGCCTGCCCTCTGAGCCTCGAACGAGGCGAGCGCAGTTTCCCTCAAGGACGCTTCTTCACTGAACCCAGACTGACTTCTAACAAACAGAAAGAAGGGGGTGGTGCAGGCAGAGGAGGGAGGACTTGGGTGGGCTCTGGCACCCAGTCGTTCCTGTCCCTGCCGGGGTCGGTCCGCAGTGAGCCAGGCATGAGGGGACGCTGGCCACCCATGCGCTGGGGTGGGGGAAAGCCTGCACAGGGCAGGAGCTCGGCCCTCTGCGAGCCTCAGAACTTGGCAGATGAAGAGGAGTTTGCTTTTCAGACGCTCTCTCCGACTCTCCACCGACCCTCCCCGGGGACTTTGATTCACCAGTGAGGCCCCAGGACATACTGCGGGGGTCAAAGGTGACCACAGTCACGGTGGGGCCGCTCGTCTTCCGCACTACGGACTGGAGATGAAGGGTCAGGGGAGCTGGAGGAAACGGGGGCAGCGCCTGCAGACGCTCACGGCCCCCTCTGCCCGAGACGCCCCTAACGACGGCTGCCCCGCTTTTTCTTGGATTCCGATGCATTCTTGTTGTTTTTCCAAATCAGTCTCTGGGTTTAAATTTGTATGTATTTTTTTTTTTTTTTTTTTTTTTTTTTTTTTTTTTTTTTTTTACGTAGCATCGTAACAAGAGCCTTTTCCTATGTCGTGAAGGGTTTCGGTTTCTCTGTCAGAGGCTGGCCTCCAGCCCGCGGCCGGCTGGCAGTCAGTGCGGCTCTGCTCTGATGGCTGGACAGGACGGAGTTTTTTGGAACTTTTTTGTGTTATTAACAATGTGTGATAAGTATCCTTGCAGATCGTCTTTCATCACTTCGATCTTTTCACTGGGGTGCCTTGTCGTAAGGAGAAGCCTAGAGTTGAAGAGCAGGAAAATGTGGTTTTCAGTTCTTTCCCGCAGAAGGAATCTGTGTCCGTTCCCCTCAGCAGACGAGAAGGCTGCCCTTGTCGCACTGCAGAGAACAGAAGATACTGGTTTCTAAAGCACTTCCTTCCTACTTGAAAAGGAATTTTGCCACTTATAAAAGGACCAGGTTTTTTTTTTAAAGATTGTGATTTTCAACGATGCCTTTTCCTGAAATTCTGGGAAGATGGCAAGGTTAGCAGCGGAGGCCACGGCCTCCTCTGCCCAGAGCATGATCTCCTTTAGTGTTTGGACAAGCTGCCCCCAGAGCCTCCCTTCCTCCCAGAGCCCCGGGAGTGGTTCTTCCCACCACTGAAGAGAAGCAGCGGGCAGTGCTTCGTGCCAGGCAGAAAGGGCCATGCACCTTCTTCTCTCTGTCATGGTCACCCGGCTCAGTCCTCCCTGCCACCTGCCCGGGCTGGAACCCCAAGCGTGGGCAGCACAGGAGGAGCCAGTGGCCCGACCAAAGCCTGAAGCAGAAACGCGTCTGTGCAGGGACGTGAGAAGGTGGGCAGTCTCCTTGCCTGCCCTCCGCCTTGCCCGCGGGTGTGTCTGTGGCCATGCCTGTCATCAGCCTGGGGTTCATGGTGGTGTCTTTCCTCTGAGTCCTGTGTCTGCCACCCTGCAAACAGCCTCATGGCCCACTTGTGTCTGTGTCCCCATGAGCTGACGAGGGACCAGGATCTCCAGCCCCCGCGTCAGGGTTGCCGCATTTGAACCCGGAACGGCAAGTCCATCCAGACGCACTCCTTTTGCCTCTCGATCTGTCATGTCTCTTCAGGAGGAGAAGGGAATCTTCTTGTCACCAGGTATAATGGCATGAGACAGCCCCCTAAACTGTCCCAGCTTCATTTGTCCGGGGAAGGGACAGATCAATACGTAAGCCTGGGCCCTCCCTTCCCTGTGTCTCCACGAGGGGTGTTACCTACCATCTACCCAAGAAGCAGTCTGAGCTTGGGGCGACCCAGCGGAGAGCAAGCCTGCTAGGCCGTGCGTCTGGATACGTTCTAGTCAGACTTGTCCTTCCAAATCTGAGGAAGCTGGTGGTCCACCTGTGCAGCAGATCCTGGGGCTGCTCCTGCTTCCGCCCGGCCACTACAGGCTTTGTCTCTTTGCAGAGACAGGGTGACCGGTGGCCAGAAGCCTGGTTAATCCCTTCTCTGGGAACGGATTATGTAGGTGAGCCCCCACATTGCTGCCATCCTGGCTGCTGGAGGAAAGCTGTACACTGGCAGCGTGCCCGGCAGGGGACTATGTAGAGGACACGCTGGGGGCGACTTAGCATGTCCAGGCCTGCTCTCCTCCACTGCCTCAGACCCCAGGCTCCTGGAGAACACAGATCTCACCTTGGGCACCTGCGCCCTGAGCGCTGAGCACGGCGTGGACTCTGCAGGCCGTCACCAGAGGACACCTGGGCTCCGTCTCTGCCTGATGCCCCAAGAATTATCCTCAGGTTTAATTCCTTAATATCAGTTAAATATGTGGCACAATACAGAATAGATCTAGTTAAAATTCAGATTTCTAAATTATAGAATTATAGTTTTTCTCCCCCTGAAAATAAGAAACTGTGTAGAGTACTTTGAGAGCATCTTCATAGATTACTTTTTCTATTGCTTGAGTTCTGGGTTTGAACATCCTACAAAAGGCTCTGTAGGTTAGGGACGGATGGGAGTTCAGGTGCCAATAGGCCCAGCGATGCCTCACCTCCGTCCTGCTGTCCATCCCCCACGCCCACAGCCTATGTGGGCTCCTGGGAGGTGGCTTATCATGGCCCAGAGCTGTCCGGAGGGTCTGGCCTGACCGTGGGCAGGCCAGGTGGTGGTTCTGCGAACCTTCCTGGGGCCACTGCTGAGGCAGGCTCAGCCCTGCCCTTGGCGACAGCCTGAGACACACCCAGTAAGGCATAGAGCAGACGGACAGCTCGACACAGCGACTGCCTCCCGAAGCAGGGGACCCCGCAGGGGTGAGCAGATGGGGGGGCGGGACCTGCGGCCCGATGGGGAGACTGAGCCAGTTGCTCATTTGGGAAATCCCAGAGCTCCTGGGAGCTACCTGGATGCCAGTGCGTGGTCACATGACCCTGCAGACCCCCGGGATGATGCTCCGCTGGGTGAACCCCCGAGCGCTCGCGGGCACACCCCACCCTCTAGCTCATGTCCCCATCCTGGAAGTCGCTGTGGCGTGAGGTGAGTGGCCTGACACAGACGTGCAGGGGTGCATCAGCGGGGCTGAGGGTGGAGGATGGTGGGACGACCCTGCGGACGCCACGTCCATGGGGACCCCTCTAGGGCTGAGGCCCAGCTTTACACACATCCTGTGCCGCGTGCTCAGAAATGCTGAGCAGACACAAGGCTTCAGGGACCATTTTAAAGCTCTCGCGTGTCACTCATCGACACAACGGGCACCACGCATGTGGACCCCGTCTAAGATACGGCTTGGACACGAGTTCCAGATTTGACATTTTGGAAAATGCAAGTTGGGAGACTTTTTTTTTTGCCCAGCTTTGGCTACAAGTCCCAGAAGGATCTGGAACATTTCACTCCACCCCCTACCCCCAACCCCCCCCACCCCCGTCAAGGCAAAACAGGAACAGACACCAGACGTCTAGCTGAGTCCACATTCGGCGTCACCCCTGCCGGAGGACACCTCCCTCTCTGCAGCCTCCGTCTCACCGAGCCTCTGACCAGCGGATTCCTCTGTATGTGTGAGGAACGGTGCTTGCTTCCTTGCTTCCTTCCGTGATGGCAGCTCCTGCCCTGTGTACAATCTCCTTCCCACAGGGACCGCCCTCAGCACCCCCAAAGTGGACGGACGGTCTCCCTCGCTGGCTCGCGGCGGATGCTCACTGAGCGCCCAAAGCCAGGCTACGTGGGAAACAGGAGGGCTCTGACTGGGAAATGACTGAAAAATGGAAGAGTTTGTGAGCAGATGGGGTGCAGGTGAGTTCTGCCTCAGTTTCCCACAGAGAAGGCTCCTGGGTCACTGTCCTCATTCTTGGCCTCCGCGCCATGTGTCTGGGGCTGTTGGGCGAGGAGGAGCATGGCACAGGGAGGAAGTGCTTCACCCCAGAGGACAGGCAGCTCTCTGCAGAGACACACAGATGGCACAAAGTCCCAAGTGCCCTGAAGGAGTTACGGCGGGACACAGTGGGATAGAGGAGGGACGAGGCCACATCCCACCAGGCTCGTCAGTGCTCGCAAGAGGGAGCCTCCCACTGGCCCGTGAAGGGCCAGCAGGGCACTCGGGTGGGGGAACGTGGGACCGGCCTGGCCCACGGGGGAGCCTCCCACTGTAGTGTCCTCAGCCAGTCCGCGAAGCCCGCCATGAAGGCCCTGCAATGAGACCGCCGTCCACTAAGTGCCGGAGGCAACTGCAGTGATGGACGGGACCCAGGCCACCAGGATGGCCGGTTCTTCCCATGCCTGAGGGCGCTCAGGGCGCAGGAGTCACCAGGCCGCAGGCAGGGCCGTGGGCATGGGTGTCAGCCCCCAAGGGTGCTGGTGGGCAGGGAGTCCAGGGAGGACAGAAAAGCAAGCTGCCCATTGGGACTGCAGCAGCCCCCATGGCAAGGCCAGTGAGGGTGAAGCTGTGGAAGGTCCCCGCACGTGCACACGTGGTCGGGACGGCAGGTGGGGCACCAGCAGACCCTGTGGGCCCCGCCCGTGTGCAAGGGGGTGGGGGGGGCAGGACCCGGAGGTCCTGTGGTCAGCTGGTTGCAGCTTGAGGTGCAGGGGAGCGGGGAGGAGAGGCGTCTGGGAGGGGAGTGGGCCGCCAGCCGGAGAGCAGGGGCCAGTGCGGCCTCGGGGGCAGCGGCACCCTGATGCACGCCCAGGACCAGCTCGGGAACCTGGAGGAGACGCAAGGGCCAGGCGCGTGTCTGAGCCCACGTGGCATTTCCACTCTCGTCCCAGACCGCCCGGGGCTGCACCTGCAACCTGGGGTCCCTCTCTGTGCGCCAGAAGCTTCCCTCACACTCTTGTAACTGGAGACGCAGAAGCTCGGGGTGGTCGCGGGCCTCGCTCCGGCCCCAGGGACAGGACTCCGGGCGCCGGTGCCATCTCGGCCTGGCTTCTCCTGGCGCCTGTGTCGGGAGCCTGGTGTCCGTCTGACTGCGTCGTCCTTCTTCCGCTTGCGGCTGGCGCACGGAGCACCGGCGCAGCCCCAGAAGCCAAGACATCGGGGAGGGCCCTTCCCCGTGAGCACAGCCGGGGGCCTCCCAGCCTCCCATGCCCCGGAGAGCAGCCGCGGCGACACGCAGCCCCTCGTGCGCAGAACCGCAGCTTCAAGCTCAGCCCGTCTGATGGGTGGTCAGATACACGAGGTCAGATGCCTCATTCTGGGGCGGATCTTCCCGATTTCAAATGCTGAAGAGTTTCTGTGGCCCTCGGGCATTTCCCAGAAGCAAAGCAAGCGAGAGTATCCGGGTGCACAGGCTCCTGCCGGCCGAGGCCAGGTCGCCCTGTCCCGCAAACGCCCCCGGAGCTGCTGGGGACAGAATTGCCCTCAGGCCACGGGGCACGGAGCACCTGGCCAGCAGGCGGCCTACGTCTTCCCGTCACGTGGCCATGGAAGCGCCAGAAATAGTAACGCCCACAGGGTTCTCTGCAGTGAGAAATCAAGCTTCCTTTTAGGAGCAGCAGAATTACTCCCGGTGGCAGGCCTCCACCGGAAGGCTGACCTCCCTGGAGTCTGAGCCACAGCCCAGGCCAGGAGGGACACCCCCCCTCAGTGAGCCCCGGGCCTGGCCTCCACCTGGACTGCTCTGCTCCTGACTGTTCACCAGGCAGCCAGCACTGCTGGTAGCCAGCTCCCTCTTGTCTCTCCGGGCCCGGCCTTCAGATGGCCAAGCCCGTGAGCCTCGGGGAACAAGGATGTCCCCCTTCCATCACTTCGGTGCTCCTGGGGCCCCAGAGACACCCGGTCCGTGGTCCTTCACTCCAGACCTTTAAAGGCACTGACGGTCGGAGGGATCTTCTGTCTTCTCAGTCGAGAAACCCGAATTACAGAGCGACTCCCACCAGGGCCTAAAGTCTGTGAGGAAGCCTCCAGACAAGCCCTCTGGTCCCACAGCAGCGTTCATATCCTGAGCAAAATGTCTGAGAACCTTGGCATTTATAGGACTGAGACTTCTCTTTCTATTCGGAGGGAGGAGAGGTAGGCAGTTTGGGGGGAAAACCGATACAAAAACATTCTCGTCAGCTTAGAATTATTAAATGTGGAGACGGACCGGAGGGCCACGTGACAGGGCCGAGCCCGGTGAGCTGGCGCCGCGCCGGCGTCCGATGACCGCGCCTGGCTGGGGTCCGCGGGCACCGGCTTCCCCTCTCCAGGCCCCTTGCAGGGTTTCCACATCGTGTGAACGAGGCGCTGCTGCATTTCTTACAAAAAGAGAGAAGTTCTGCACCTCAGCTCTTCCCCTGATGCGAGGAGCACAGCCGGACTGCATCTGAAGATTTCTCCAGAAGCCTGTCCCCTTCCCATGGACACGGTGCCGGGGCCACAAGGAAGCCTCAGTACTTGTTAGCGCAGCATGGGGCCCGCCTGGGGAGGGCTAGAGGCTTTCCACCAAAACGCCTCATCTCTGACCGCCCGTAAGCCCACTGCTTGGTAACACAAGGGCATGGACCACAAGGAGGACCGACCGCGTGGCAGGTGTGGCTTGGAAGACGGTCCTTCTCCGTGTTGCCCAAAGACCTGAGCAGCTTGCCAGCAAAGCAAAGAGGGGAGGACCTGCCGCCGGGAGGTTAGAGACAGAGCTGGCTCCCACGCGCGCACACACGGGGACCTCACTGCTGAGAAGACGCCCAGGTGTGTCGCCCCTAAACAAAGCAGTGGGCTGGCACCATGCAGGCCGCCGCCCCCTCACCCCCAGCCACACCTGCCCCGGCCCTTCTGACTGGGAACCCTAAAAGGCCACTGCCAGCATCGCAGCCACCCTGAGCACCCTCCTGCCTCTGAGGCCACCAGCCTGCTCACGAAGACGAAGGGGCTGGAGAGAGACGGAATGGGACAGCCATGCCACGTTCAGAGAAGCCAGGACAGACCCGGACGGGAGGAGTAGGGTGGATGTCCCAAATTTGCCCTCAAAGCACCTTTCCCGTGAGCTGTCACTCCCCCTCATTTGAAACAAACAGGGCCACGGCGTGGCTTTTCCCCAGACTCTGGGAGAATTGCCTGTTCGACGCGAGGGGAGCCCTCCTCAAGGAAGTCTCGCCTGTCTTGTCACCTGGGTTTAGAGGCGACAGCGGACAGTCCTGCGAGCGCGGATACCCTCAGCCAGGTGGGCGGTGCCCGGTAAGAAGGTGCAGCCAGCGCAGTGGCGCCCTGGCCGGGTCTGCACGCTGCTGACTCCTTGCAGGGTGGCGAGCCTGGTGAGGCAGTCCGTGGGGTGCTTCCATGGGAGCAGGTTTCTCAGGGACACTGGAAAGTCAATAAGGAATGAACATAGCTCGTCCCGCTGGGATGTTCCCCAAACACGGGGTGGGAAGCCCCAGAGGCACGTGGATTGGCTTGTACGGTTGCATTGCGACCGAAAATGGACACGCACAGCAGCTTGTAGCTAATCATTGCCGCAGAAATTAAAACCAGGGCTACGTGGTGAAGAAAACATTTTTAATCCTCCCTATAATGGCCAGATTTTCAGGCTCACAGTTTGCAGCCTGATGCCCATTAAACTGTGGAGTGGCTCTGAAAATCCGTGCAGAGGAAGAGCTTATATATTTTGCAGCAGCAGCTTATTAGAAAATGCGTATTTAAGAAGCTTCACAGTTTCTATCAAAGGCATATTTTGCCTGGAGCGCGTGCGGGTGTGTATGTGTGTGAAATGTTGTCTCTCGCTTATATACATGAGCTACGGTGTCCAAATGGGTCCCCTCCAGCCCGAGTAAACCTGCACACATCTCAGTCTTCAGCCATACCAGGACCTTAACCACTACACAGCTGAGTACTTTCCTGAGTACTTTCCAGCCACATCAAGACGCAGTGCCGTGTCCTAGAGCACTGGACAGAGGACCGCCTGGCACGTATTTGAAGAAGGAAATCTTCAGCTTCTCGTTTTGTGGGTTTTCTTGTGAATTTGCCCCCAGCACAAACAAGCAAGCCACTTGCCTCTCGGTTCTTCCCGCTCGTCTGAATGGCGCAGGTGCGGGACGCGTGCTGGGGGAGGCCAGGCGGCAGGGACGGCGCTGCCCCGGCATGAGGGACTGTCAGGGTACCCGGTGCTGCTGCAGCACGAAGGGTCGCCACGGCCTCCGTGCCTGTGGTGGGACCAAGAGGAGCACCCCCTCCCCAACGACGCTGTCCCGGCTGCTGCCTCCACGGCGTTCAGTCTCTCTGTCTGTGCGGTCTTCGTGGCCAGCGCTCAGTGTGGCCTAGGGCCCAGGAGCCTTGGTGCCGACGTGTAAATGTTCAGCAAGAGCAAGTCGGTGACCGCGTAGCCCCCAGCAGTGTGTGCTTGTGTGGGTCTCACCCAGGGCTCGCTCCTCCAGCCAGCGGGGACAGGAGGCCCGAGCTGCCGTGCGGGCAGGGCTGCAGGGTATGGACGGGCCCCCGGGACAGGTGCTTTTCTGGTGGCTGTTCATTTCCACCCTCCCTGTGCCTGACGGAGAGGTGCCTGCTTAGTGGACAGGAAGTCTGCTCTGATGCGGACTGCGGGGTTGAGCCCGTGCACGTCACTTAAACTCTCTGGCCTCAGTTCCTTCATTTTCTAGCTGAAAAGGTGGACTCCGTGATTTCCAAGGCTCCTTCCCTGGCCAGACTTTACAGCTCTGAGAGAGCTGTCATCGTCACACAGGACACGGGCTCGTAAAGACCTGGCCACTTTGGGAAACCTTGTTAACTACTTGAGATTTTTAGCTAAAATAGAGTCTCTGTGTTTTATAGAGCAGTATAATTTTCTAACCTTACTGGCAACAGGTAGCTTGGTTCTTGGAATAATTTTATCCTCACGTTCTCGACATCATAGTTTGTAAACGGCTGAGAGAGTAGGCATTGTTCTGTGGAGGAAGAGGGGACGGCGCACATTCGCTGAAAGCCAGATACTGATAGAGTCAAGGCTGAGGACGGGTGGGGCCCCACCAAAGGTGTCAACAACACTCATCCATCGAACAGAGGGACTGAAGACCCACCCCGTCACTTGGCACAGTGGGGATTTAGGGTAATAGCTATAAGGTCCCTAAGTCAAGTCCCTAAGCCAAGGAGAAAACTTGTAAGGGAAATGCCTATTCAAAAGCCAAGCTCCCTATAAGGTAGGGTTGACACAGTTGGTGCTAAGTATCGAACAGTGCAGAGGCCTCCAAGGAAGAGGGCCCTGAATTCTGGGCCGGTCAGGAGTGACTCAGAGGAGAGGGTGGAACTTGGGTCGCTGGGGGTCCGCGATGGAGAGTGGTCGTGGGTGGGTGAGGGACTGTAGGAGGAGAGGCAGGGGAATGGTTCGCCACCACGAGGGCTCCGGGCCATGCTATGGGGGTCTAACATCGTAGAGGGAGGACAGAGCCATATTTTTCAGTTCTTTAGAATGAAGTAGACAATGTCCAAGTTCGAGAAAGAGTTGAACACACTTATTAGCTCATGCTGCCTTGAAGAACTCCCTGAAATGGTGGCCAAGCCTTTGCTTCTCACAGGCAAAGGGACCCTGGGAAAAACAATGGGGTTGGGGGGCAGCCGTGGAGTTCTGGAAGCAGCAGAGCCAAGAGTCTAGGACCATCTGATCCAGTGGTCAGTCGCCTGCCCCAACAGCAGCAGCATCGTGGTCGCCCGGAGAGACCTGACTCTGGACCCCCTAAACCTCGGGAATTAGTGGCACCAGACACTTCTGACGATGGATCTGACAGCTGGGAAACTGGCTTCATGTGTGCGGAGGGGCAGGACCCCTTCATCTACCACTCTGATCCTGAGCCGGATGAAGCAGCCCCTTTCCCCCGAGATGTGATACACTGAGCCAAGTGTTCTCTGGGGGGAACGAACCACAGGGTCCCTGAAGGCTGAGGGCAGACAGGAGGGACAGGTGGGCGTCTGTGTCTGGAATGCCCAGACCTGAGTGCCTCTGCACTGGTTTCCAAGCATGTCGTGTGCCAGGGGAAACCTGTGCTCTACTGCAGCACGGCCAGATGGAGCAGCCTGGTCTGACGCCCACAGTCACCATGGTCCTGCCCTGTGTGCAGGGGGCATGAAGATGAGATGAGACATGGGGAAACCTCTAAACGGAACAATAGAAAACAACCTGGAGAAAACAGAGATTATGTAAAAAGAAGGAAATCCTCCCCTAAAAATGGAATATTCTCAAAGAAATGGGAAGACAGTTATTAGAAAACAATTAGGACCCCAAAGAAACTTAAAAAAATACAGAGGAAGGCTGTATTCAAGCAAGGCTTGAAGGTAAAGTCGAAGGAATGTCGCAGTTAGAGCACAAAACTCTGGGGGGAAATAGAGAAGATAAGACCATTGCAAGAGGCAGCTTTGGAAACAGAGCATCCAGACCCTAGAAATCCGGGACCGGAGGAACCAGGGAGGATAAAATAGCACTAGAAGCAAATGCAGAATTTCCCGAGCCGACTGCAGAACCGCCCAGCCCGCCAGGCACCCGGCACCGGAGGTGAGCACATGCCCCAGCCCGACAGAGCTGCCAGGAACCTCAGGACCCCCTGCATCCTACAGCGGACCGAAACTCGTCATAGTAGTGGACTCTGTGGCCAGTCGCCAGGACCTGGACACGAGAAAGGACGCAGCGCTCACACCCAGAGTGGGGCCGTTGGAGTTTTGTCCCTGGGTAGGCCGCCGTGGTAGGCAGGGCCATGCAGGAACACGTCCGCACACACAATCTCCAACACTTCCCCCTCACACGCCCTTCTTCCGTGAGCGCCTGGAAATGCGCGGCACCCACATGAGAGGCCACGGAGGGCGGAGAGTGGCAGATCCGGCACAGAGTGAGGGCAGGGCACTCCTGTGGTGGTGATGGGGTTCCCAGATGGACGGATGTCTCGGGGACAGACCCTCAGAGCAACGAGGCAGAGGCTCCTTCAGGCCGACAGGGAGGTGGTCCTCGTGGGCTGGCGTTTGCGTCCTGCAGGGAGTCCAGGGCTTGAGGAGGAACACACAGATAAACCTCCTGGGCACCTGTGTCCCCAGCGCTGTGTGTGTCTGGGGCTCAGACGCCGCTCACAGCCCTCGCCGTGTGGGGGATGGCATCGGCCCTCTTTCATTTGCGGAGACGTGGCCCGTCCTTCCCACGGGGGCAGCCACATTGCTCACCGTCTGTCTGTCTCCTGCCCCACCCTGGCCGCGATGCCATCGTCTCCATCAGGCAACTGTCCACGCGTCCCTGGGGGGTGAGTGTGTCTGCACTGCTCCGTGAGGCACGTTCTTAACTGGGGACAAGGGAGCCCCTCGGCCTCATTCCTTCAGGAGAATCTGGTGTTTGCCAGCCACAGGACAGACATTGGAGAAACGGACACGTTACAGTTTTCCTCGGTCCTCGTGGCAGCCCAGTAACAGGGAAGCTTTTGTCTTTCCGGTTCAGGAGGCGACATGGGGACAAGGGAGTGTCCAGCCTCTGTGATGCTCAGCCATGGGCCTTCAGCAAGACCCTCAACGTCTCCGTCGCTTCAAAAGGGAGTTAGAGTCGTTCTATGCCACGGAGTTGTGAGGGTTTGGGGATCAGTATCTGCAGACGTTAGAACGCGGGAAGCTGCTGACTCACGCTGGTCTCGTCGAGCCGGGATTAGAACTCAGGGCTCCAGAATCGTGTCCAAATATTACTTACGTTATTCTAAGTAATTATTCTAAGCGCGGCACAATGGAGGCTCTTCAAACAGTGCCCTGGTAGAGTGTCCTCCACAGAAGAGGAGATGACCCAGAGCGCCCGTGAGCCTGTGACCCGCTTCCGCCGGCCCACCTCAGCGCCAGGGGCAGGTCCCCTTCTCTCACTGGCCACTGCCAGAACGACTTGGAGCAGGATCACGCCACCGAATCCTCCTTTCGGTTACGGAGACCTTATTCTCCGTTTATATTAAAATTAGATCAGTGAAAACGTCAGCGAAGAGACCATTAAAAATAATACAGCAACCAGGCTGGAGAGCTGGTATGACGCAGTATTTCAGTGTCAATGTTGGCGGAGGGCAATGAACTCATTTTCTAGAATGAACTGATGGGAAAGACTCAAGATCCCTGGAGTTGGGTGAACGCTGAGAGGCTGCCGCAGCCTAGAGGACCGTCCCCCTCCCGCGGCACGGGACATTCCGGGAGCATGGGGCTGAGGGGAACCCCTGGCTGATTCAATGCAGTCTTCCTTTGCAACTTCCGGTGACTTCAGTGAGGCCCACACATGGGCGCTCTTGTACCGAGAGTGACCGTGGGACCAGGGCTCCACGGCTTCCGCTGTGCGGGCCAGAGTAGAGAACACACCTGCTGTGAGTCTCAGACGGTGTGTAGTCCATAAAGGGTCTAAAAGTCTGTAAAGTCTATAAATGGAGGAGGGGACACGGGAGGTAGGAGCCTGTCAACACCCTGCAGACGAGGACTGGGGACCCGGGTTGCCACTGCACCTTGCGTGTGCCAAGACCGGCCACCACAGCGGCTGACAGGTACAGGGAGGAGACCCCTGAGGAGACCCAGATGGTCTCCTGCCATCTCCACGCGGCTGTCAGCTGGGACCTTCGGGGCAGATTGCTCTGACTTTGCTGCTTTCCCGGAACACGCTCCCTTCTGTGACTGGAGGAACAGACGCAGCTTTCTCGAGGTCCGAGCTCTGGAATCCTGAGCGGCCACCTGACGCTCGGCCCTCTCTGACGCATCCTCCTCGTCGTCCTGCGGCAGCCGCTGTCCTCTCCACTGGGGCTCACTCTGCAGACACCCGCTGCACGCCCGCGGTGTCCCAGACGGCTGGCTCAGGCCCGCCCACGGGCTTGCTTGTTACAACGGGGACAACCAGCATGCTAGCCCGTGGCCACCGCGGCTCTGGGACCCTGGAAATGTGACTCGCGTGACTGAGGAGTTAATTCTTTTAATTCTCTTCAACTTTAATCACACGGCCGCACGTGACTGGTAGCTGCTGTACCGGGGACCCCCGGCTCCAACACGCACAGGCGATGAAACACGGGCCGCCTCCTGGTCTCGTGAAGGAGAACTCGCCACCCCAGGACAGGGCAAGGGCTTCCACTTTTAATAACTGGAGGAAACCATGGTCTGTTCCTTCAACAAATACTCCTCGACCCCCGGGCGTTGTCAAGGCCCCACTGGCCACCACGGGAAGTACGCCGTGGGGCCTGATTGTGCTACTCAAGAGCAGAACCGGGGACTGAAGCAACGGCACAGACCCCAGACTCTCAGCAGAGCTCGGATGCTCCTGCGAGCAGGGGGCGTGGGGGATGGGCAGCCACGCACCTGCTGCGTCTGTTTACCTGGCGCTTCCCCCTCCTGTCAGCTTCCCGGTTATTCCCAGGCTCTACCGTGCATTCCATGTGTTTTCTGGAAAGCGGAGACCGTCCAGGGTCATGGGTCTCCATCATCCTCGTAGAGAGACTCATCCATGCTGGTGGCGGTAAGCCCAGCTGAGTCTGTGGGGGACACAGCTGTGAAGCACGCCCACCTTTATAGCCCCTGGGTGGGCCACACCGGCTGCTGGGGGAGGGCCAGCACCCATCCTCGTGGGAGTGCAGCGCCTCTGCTCCCGGGGGCTGGTGCCTCGTCGCAGACACGATGTTACAGAACGTGGGTTCCAGAGGACCCACGGTCCTCCAGCTGCAGGATTGTCCTCCAAGTTGGGTTTTGAAACAGTCTAAACCCCGGGGTCTCGTAAGCCAGGAGGCCTCTGGGGACTCGAGCAGGTTCCCGGCCACCAGCTGTCTGATGCATGAATGAAATCTCCCTTGCAGGTTTGGATTTTGCTCCACGTTTAAAGTTGGCACCAGGAGCCAATGGCCAGTGAGGCTGGATCCAGTAGGAGAGGGGCAGACGGAGTGTGTCTGCAGAAAGTGTACCACACGAGCTCCCGTTCCCTTTAATGGACACAGGGAAAGGCTTTGAGCCCCGACCATGCGAATCAGCAGAAAGTCCTGCATGTGTGAGGTCAGCGGACTCCAGCCTGAAATTTAGCCGAAATGGTTTCCAAAGTCATAAACGGAGGCAGAGCAGGAGACCGGGGAATTCAGATGTCTGTAGGAACCGTGCAGAGACCGTTGGGGGATTCTGAATGCTTTAAAACTAGCACGGGCAAAGGACAGGCAGTACTTTCATTACACAGATACGTAAACTGAGGCCCAGCCAGTGTCCAGGAGCCCATCCTGGTGTCAACAGAGTCGAGCCAGGGATGCAGGGCCCTGCACGTGCTGTCCTCTGCACGCCACTACCCTGTCTGCCGAATGCGTCTGTGCTGAACCCGGAACCCGCTAGGTGAGGCTCCGGCGGTGACCGGCAGGCACACGCCGACTCCCTCCCGCTTCTCACTCTGCCCTGACGCTCCACACCCACGCTTCTCCTGCTGTCTGACTCAATGATGTTTCTGCTTTCCCTCCTTTCCTTTCTCTCCCCCACTCCCCTGCCTTGCCGCTGCAGAGGGCTCTAGAGGACAGGGAGCCATAGTGGGCGCCAGGAGATGGGAAAAGGAACCAGAGCAGGGGGGCCAGCCTGTGGTTCCTGTCCTCACATGGCAACAGGAGAGCCCGGTGGGCAGACATTGAGGAGGAGCCATCCTGACGGCCAGACGCCCCCCAAGCCCCCTCCCAGGCTCTCAGACGCTCCCTTAGCCCTACAGATCAGCTTCCAGAATCCCAGCAGCCCGTGCATCCAGACCAAAGTCCAGCTCTGTGAACTTCTCACTGCAGCCTCTGTTTTAAAGATAATCTCCACGCTCCGGCTCTGAAAATTAACCCCCCGGCCATTTAAGGTCTGAGCCACCAGTGGGCCCTCAGAGATCCTGGGCAGCTGGGTGTGTGCGGATGGAGGGGAGGTGACACAGGAGCCCCAGCCGTGGTGCTGGCTCGTCTGCCCGGAGTCGCCCTCTGCCCGTTGTCCTGGAGCATTTCGAGTAGAGTCGCTGAAGCCTGGAGTCGGCTGAGTGTACCTCACCTCACAGCGATCCGGATGGATCTGATGGTCAGAGGAGGCCTGGTGCTCCGCTGTGGGGTGTGCCCGCTGTGCGGGGAGCCCTGAAGCAGAGCAGGGCTCCTCGGTGGGTGTGAGCGGACGCCACGGGCCGACTCGGTGCAGCAAGGCGCTTGCCACTCATCTTCATCTGGACAGACACAGTCTGGGCACGGCTGCAGCATGCTGACCCGGGGGTCCAGCACCACGGAGGGACAGCCGGGAGGGCGCCCTCCAAGGCCACGGACTCGGTCTCCCCAGGACATGGAGAGAGGCACACAGAAGAAAGCTCAGAGCTCGTTCATGTCTTAGAAATGCTGTATAGACGAAGACGTATTCTCTCCAGGTTTTTTCTGTTATAGGGTTATTCTTGTTCTGATTTATTACATTTTTAAGAGTTCCAAGTTTCAAAGGCCGATGACTGATCACCCTGGGTTTTGGAGAGGGTGGACTCTCGGGAGTCACCTGTGGCCCTTGCTTGACAGATGAAGAAGGGACACCGGCACTGAAGCAGGGACTGACCACAGTCACGCTCTCAGCTGGGCAGGAAGTCCCTCGGCTCTGGGCACGCCCGTGGCCCCCAGGGCACCCGGTGAATCACATTATCTTCACTAGGCTATGAAAGCACCCAAGCAACCAGAAGAAATCATTTGCTGATACATGAAATCATCGCCCTTCCCATCCCGCCCCGATCTGAATGGTCTGGGAAGCGTCAATAGTAGTGACAAGCGGCCAATGGCGAGCATCCACACTGCACACCGGCAGGCTTGCTGGGTTGCTGGGCTCCTGAGCAGGAACACGAATCTTGACGATGATCTAAGAGCGGTCACCGTCTTTCCCTGGGGCCCGAGTTTGCACCAGGCGCCGCACTAATCTTTTCCTTCCATCCCTGAAGCAAGCATGCGAGGTGCTGGGTTACAGCTGGGGACCCTGAAGTACAAAGAGTGTCTGTCCAACCCCTCCCTGGGTGAGACTCGTCACAGGCAGCTCACACGCAGTGTTTCAAGCCGAATGCCTCCTAGTGCACATCCCCCCATCCTGCCGTCGGTCCAACTCACTCCTCTTCTCTCTGCTGGGCCGCCCCCGAGCTCATCAGGGACTTGAGTGTCCGGCAGAGGCTCTGAGGGCTGTCACCCAACACCAGGTCGGCAAGTGACCCCCTTTCCTCCCCTTTTCTCCCACACCCCTCCCACGGGCAAGGTGTGTCACTGAGTCCCCAGGCTGGTCGGCCGCTCCTTACCTTGGCTCACACCGGCCACCTTCCTGCTCCCCCCAACCCCCCCGCCCCAGTCACACAATCTGAACCTCCCACCTTTGTTTTTTTGTCTGTTTTCTGCACTGATCGTACTCTTTCTTATGTTCATATCTTTGCAAAGTCTCTGTTTTGTTTAAAATGCATTTGAATAGCTCCATGCATCCCCTTGGAGGTCCCCAGCCTTGTCCTTCTGGGGCACGCCCTGGCTTCCTCCAACCGCTGTCCCTCCCTCTTTCTTCATAATGTAGCGCCCTGGTCGTGCCTTCGTCACAGCACTGATCACACGCCCTCCGTTCCTTCAACAGCCCATGGCATGTGGTCCTTTGTGCACGTGTGAACCACACCGATTGCTTCCAACACGGTCTCACACTCCCCTGTCTACATCTGTGTCTTTCCCCTCTGACTCTGGCAGGGCCTGGGGCCCAGCACGAAGGAGCCTCAGAAAATGGGTCCATAGGATCCGTGCTCCACATTTCAGGTCCGAAAGCTAATCAGAGTCCCGCCAGCTGCTCAGTCAGTCACGGAGATGGTGCATCTCGTTTTAGACAAAAGGAGCGTCTCTCTTTGTGCCTCCATGTTTTCCCCCTTGTGCTACAGCTGTGGGGTTTCCAGGAAGACAAGTGCTGTAATTAATGTCACTTCGGAAAATTGTCCTTCCTGAGAGAACGGGGGTGGGGGCCTGCTCTAAGGGTCTGACCCAAGTCTGGGCCAATTTCAGCAAGATTTAGGGATGACTGCCTCTAACACTGAGTTGCTTTCTGTAAAGTCGAGATGATCTTCTGCGTACGGTCCAGTCGCGTGGCTGTCCTCAGCAAGAGGCGTGCTTGGTTCATCTCCGAGGAGTGTGTTCTGTTTACAGACGCCATTGTCTGTGGCATAGAAAGATCCAAGTACACCCAGAGCTTTCTCACAACACACGTATTTTCACACTTCAATAGTGCATGTGTGTGAACTGACTGTGCACAGACCCAGTCATCTAGTAGAATGTACGTCGCACTGAAGGCGTATTTGGCTGGTTGTTTAAGGAGGTGAATTTGTGTTGTCGACTGCGTGATTTGGGGCCGGTGTGTCACCAAGCATCTTCCTGAACTCCATAGGACATGGGACCTCTGCGTTTGTGCTCAATGGCTGTAACCAAGGCCTGAGCGGGGAGACCGTGCGGTGGGGACCAGACGCGCTCTGTCCCTGTGTGGACGGCACTCATGCTGGGTCTCAGCTCCCCTGACCTGGCACCCTGGTACTCTAACATCCAAAGATAGTGACACAGATCTCTCTCTCTCTCTCTCTCCACAGCGTATATGGCTGCCCCTTGGCTAAAAAAAGAAAAACGCAGGATAAGCAGCCCCAAGAACCTGCTCCCAAGCGGAAGCCGTTTGCCGTGAAAGCCGACAGCTCCTCGGTGGATGAGTGCTATGAGAGCGAGGGGTCGGAGGACGCAGACGAGAAGGAGGAGGACGAGGATGAGGAGTTCTCGGAGGACGAGGATGAGCACAGGGAGGAGGATGAGGAGGATGAGGAGGGGGACCGGGAGGAAGAAGAGGAGCTCGAGGAGGAGGAGGACGATGACGATGAAGACGGGGAGGATGTGGAGGACGAGGAGGAGGACGAGGAGGAGGACGAGGAGGAGGACGAGGAGGAGGACGACAATGGTAATCTTTAAAATAGTAGCAGGTGTCCAGCGGTCTTTGGGGCCGGTGTACTGGTGTGGAGTCCCGGTGTTGCACGGTTGCTCACTCACAAAATAAGTTGGCCTGGCAAGGCTGAAACGGGTATCGATCACGCATCCTTTGCACTGGTTTGAAAGCGTCCCTTTCCTTGTCCTGTGGGACAGCAGATGCCGCCCCACTCCAGGTCACGCGGCTCGTCACCGAGACGGCTGCGGCGCCGTTGGGCACTCACTCGAGGGCTTGTCTGAGCTACTGTAGCCAAAAACTGAGGGCGGTGCGCCTCGTCTCTAACCTTCTGTGTTCGTGGATGCCCTGCCCGGGACTGCCGCGCTGGCCCAGGGGCTGGTTTGGGGATGGCCTAGCCGCTTGCCTTCCGGGGGCTGGAAGCTGGGCAGGACCCCAGGGCGCCAGCGGGGGTCGTCAGTCTTGTCTGTGTATTGCCGATTGTCGTCCTTTTTGCCACGGGTCAGGGTCGGAGGGGATATTGCTGAAAGGAAATAGTCCGTTGACCCCGTCCTCTGCTTCATATCTGAGAACCGTGTTTCTGACCTGGGACGTCCGGTGTTGCGAGTGACACGTACACACAAAAGCCTGGTGCACGGGGGGTGACCAGGGTTTGGGCAATAGATTGAAGACGGTTTTGCCTTTACATCCGGTTTCCTCTCAGGCGCAGACCCACAAATGTGACTCGGGGATAATCCTTTCCTAAAAGCCACTTCTGTTCTAGAGGAAGGCGGGAGTTTTCTGAAGAATCTAGATTTAGTCTTTATCAGCTTAGAGAAACGCCAAATGTGTTCAGAGGGACAGGAGTGTTTCTCTCAGGCTTCTTCCTCTGGCTCGAAGCTCTAACAACTCTGAGTTCTGGGAGGCTGACCTCTCCGCACGAAGGGCAGAGGTGTCAGCCCTTGAGTTGGCTGCTCGCACGAGCCCGGAGCGGCGGACGCAGATGCGCGTCCCTCCTTCAGGAGCCTGGACGTTCCGCGGGTTCCAGCAGGTCGCGGTCGCCGCGCCCTCACACGGCTCTGGGCACACGGCCATGCGCTCGTGCGTGCATTCGCACACGCACGCCGATCCAATGCCCCAACGTGCGCGGCCCCGAGGCTGTTCCCTGTCGTCATGCTGGGAGCACGGCGTGGAGACGGTCTGGCGACGCGCGTCGCAGCACGGCCCCGGAGGCACCGCGGCCTCCCTCCCTGGACCGTGGGCCCACGCCCCAGCGTCCCTGACCAGCCAGAGCTGCGCGTGCTCAGAATCTCGGACCGTGTGCGGGACGCTGGAAAGCAGAACGATTGGGCAAATCGCCGGCGAACACTTTCCTGCGTGTGTGTGGTTCGGGGTGAGGTCGCCAACTTCTGAAGCCGGTGACCGGTCTGTGGCTGGGCCGGGGCTCCTGCCGCAGATGGGGTGAGCAGTGCCGCTCCTCCTGGCGCCCGCAGTGCGCTCGGACGGCAGCGGCAGCCCTGCTCCACCCGCGGGAGTCTGGTGCGGCTCTGCTAGGACGGCTTTGCAAATATGCAGAGTGTAACCCAGCGTCTTACCGCATTTTAGGTTCTGTTCTCATTGACTAGAATTGAACGTTCAATTTTAGTTCACTTTGGTTCACGTTTTAAATAACCTACTTTTAAAGTACAAAATGACGTAATTTGGAGAAGCAGAGACTTAATGCAGTAGCTTTACAAGACAATTTAGGTGGGTTTTTTCCTTTTCGTTTCAGTTCAGTCGGCCAACGTACAGGGCAGTTGTACATGCAGGGTTCAACAATTCATCGGTCACACAGAACACCCAGTGCCCATCACATCACGTGCCTCCTTCATGCCCATCGCCCAGCTACCCGCGCCCCCCGTCCACCTCCCCTCCAGCCGCCCTCCGTTTGCTTCCTGGACTTAAGAATCTCTTATGGTTTGCCTTCCTCTCTCGTTGCATCTCATTTAACCGCCCCCCATGGTCCTCTGCACCGTTTCTTATAGTTCACCCATGAGTGAGATCATAGGATGATTGTCTCTCTCTGATTGACTTATTTCACTCAGCAAAATCCCCTCCAGTTCCTTCCACGTCGATGCACATGCTGGGTGCTCATCCTTCCTGACGGCGGAGTCCTATTCCGTTGTGTATGTGGACCACATCTTCTCTGTCCATTTGTCTGTTGAAGGGCATTTCAGCTCCTTCCACACTTTGGCAATTGTGGTCACTGAAATAGGGGTGTTTTTAATCATTATCCTAACTTGGATGCTTAGAATGTGATTGTGTTTTAAAGTGAGATAGCAAATCAAAGAAGTGATGTTTTTCTAGAAAAACTCAAGTAAGCGAGCATAAGCGGCTGTATGGTGGGTGTGTATGATGCGGGCCCCGAGTGTCTCCCAGCAGGACCGTCTAGACAGGGACTGGCAGGTACTGCGTGAGAATCTGAGCATACAAGGACACAGTTGGGAGGCAAATGCCCGCTCAGAGGATAAGCACTCCTTTGTCAGGCTCCTGGATCCAGAATTCATATTCAGCAGCCCACCCCCCTCCAAGCACTTCCTAAGACTAAGACCTCCAAGGGAGTATCCCCAGCAGCCAGGTGTCCCCATCTACCCTCGTCAGAGGCACTCCTGGGTGAGTCCTCAGTCCCCAGGAGTCCCTCGGACCTAACAGTGATGGTCCACGTGGACGACCGTCCACGGGGGCTCAGATTGCTGCCAGTTCTTTGCAGAGAAGCACCAAAGTCTTGCTTGATCTCTGGGTCAAGCTGAAGCCTCTTTCCTAAGAAGAAATCACTTTGGGGCTCTGGTCACTAGAGACCACTTCACTGAGATTTGCCAGAACCCAGAGAAGTCTGTTGGAGGGCCCCCCGTGATCACGGGGTCCAAGACCCCAGCTGGCCAAGCGCTTTGCTGATCAAGCAGTCATAGCCGACAATCTCGTTTCCACGTCCTCTCTTACCGAACACGTTCTGGTTTACCGTCCTGGTGAGTTTAGTGCCAAGATCACTGTCAACAAGTGTGAGTTCCGGCCTTGATAATGACATCTTCACCATGGGAGACGCACTCAGTACAGGGCATCCCAAATGGAGTGCTTTTGTCCACTCCTTGAATGGATTTGGCAGAAATCACGCACTTGGGAAAGGCAGGGGCTGTCCCTTTCTTGTCTGGTGGCCAGGGTTCTGGGTCTCCCTCTTGAAGTCAATCTTTCGTGTTCCTTTGTTTCCGCTCTCAGCGGCCATCCTGTCCCTGAGCTTGTCATCAGATTCCCTCCAGCATGGACTGTCCAAGTTATAGAAGGACCATTATTTATGACCCGGGAATTCGATTGTTATTTGAATTCCCAGGACCCTACAGCACTGTTGTCACCTATGAACAAAATATTGCTAATAATGCACACGTCCAGCAGGCATATTAAGGTTCGAGATCCTGTGACGTCTTCAGGGCTTGTGTGAGAGGGGGGGAAACCATGTCCTTGCTATGTTCACGAGAAAGCCAGGCCTAGAAAGATTCAAGGACTTCCAGCACATGCTGGCTGTTGGTCAGACTCTGCTCATGTCCTTTTTATCATTTTCTGTGTGTTTGAGCAACAGGAAGGAATATCTGAGTAATTCACTTCAGATTAAATTCAAATTTAATTAATCAAAATTGTATTTTGTCCAGTTGGCCTGGTCTTTTGCGTGGAGGATTTTATTTTCAAAATACATTGCAATGACCTAGACTGCATTTATTTAATCAAAGTTCCCTTGTTATACTAAAGATAAGAAAGTTATTATTCAGGGATCATAGATTTTTCTAATAGCAGATTTTGTTATCATGTTTTCGGATTCTTACGATTTGAGAAATTTGGATAATGCGGTCACTTAATGCCTCATAAGTTAGGGTTTGGTTTCATAGTTCACCCCACTAAAAAGAATAAACTGTCAGTGGTAGCCACACACGTCCATACCATCGGCATCTGTGTGTGTAAATGTCGTGCTCGTGAGGACGTGCACATCTGCCCACTGCCAGGAAGGACAACCCCAAGAGGAAGGACGCACCAGTTTGCTCTCCAGACTGGAGACGGCGCTCAAGCCACAGCCGTCTTCAACACATAACCGTTTCCTAACGTCCTGCTTCTGGAACACGTCTGTAAACCGTGAAGTCCTTTCTGTGCTGCTCTTTGTTGGCTCCTGGGACCGCCGTGGGTAATTCGGCTCTGAGGGACGGTTCCCTAGATCGTCTGGTCAGATTAGGAAAACCACAAACCCTTCCTGTCCTGAGGCTGTCATGGTCCCTGCAGCCGCGCGTGGGGTGGCCGTCCCAGGAGCTAACGGTGAGGGAGGAGCTGGCTGGTTTGTGGGGAGCCTGAATAACGGTGGAGAGACCTTCTGGACGGATGATATGCTCGGTGCAGGCGAGGCGAAGCCCACGGACCAGAGACAGTGACATTGAGGCGTCCGGGGCGCACGGCTCTTCTCAGGCCTCTGTCCCATCCTCACGCTGCACGGCGGCCGCGCCTTTCCCGTTCTGCCTCCCTCCGGGCGCTTCCCGCCGCCCTTGCGGGACACCTGGAGCTGCTGGCAGGCCATTCTCCGCAGCCACACCACCAGTTCCTCCGCAAGAAACGTTCTTTTAATTGCAACGTGCACAGGGTGTTTTCTGTCAAGCAGCATGAGGCGGTGAGGCTCCCCGTGGTTAAGGCGTCACATGACTTGCGGAAGATGGGCTCGGATTTCCCTAAATCCGAGGCAGAGGAAGGTGGTGCGGGGTCTGTGTTGTGGCATCCGAGCTCCCCCCACCCCTTCAGGATGCTGTCCTGGCATTGGTTAGCCAATGACCCTGTCACGTCGTTCTCTGGAACTGTCCCTGATGAGGAACTGGTTGAAACGCAGGCGCGGAAACTCACCGTTAGCGGAAACTCGGCATTCGGGAGCCAGCTTTCTGCCGAGGTCAGCAGCAACGGCCCGAGCTCTGAGGCCAACACAGGAACAAAGACGGTGTGTTTGGTGCGCAAGGTTTCAACGGCAGAACAGCGGAGGACAGTCAGGAGGAAGATGTGATCATTTTTTTATCACGTTAAAAATTAAACTTTCCCTGCATCCATGGAAGCGTCGTTTTAGGAGGGATTAGTGTGCAGATTTGGGGGCGGGGAGGGCCCGGCTCAAGCACGGGGAAATGAGTGAACACAGACCCAGACATTTCTAGGTAGAAATCTGCGGTAAAAATTCAGCTTTCTTCACACAAACTGATTTTGCATGAGTGTAAGATATTATCAGAGCTGGTATTTCATGAATTTTCAGACACTTATATACGAACTGGAAAATTTGCCGAGGATGTAGCGTCGTGCACGCAAGATGCGAGCAGCACGCACGGAGTGTGCTGGGGAAAGCCCTTTCTTCACATAATAATAAGAAATAAAGGAGGCAAGAGAACAAATTTCATATGTTTGTATTCAATTTGTTTTAAGGGCCACTTGAAGGAATTACCAGCTTATGTGTTTTCTTAACATCATTTTATTCCAAGTGCCAGCCGTTCAAAGCAGAATAAAGTCCGGCCCGAGGCGTGGGCTCGCGGATGCTCCCAGCCCTGCGGGGACTACTTGTGGGTGGGTTGCTGCCCTCACTGGCCCTCGGTTTGCCTGTCGAAGCTCTAGGAGGCCAGCACCGGCCTTTAGCCCAGCCTGCCGTCCCGTCTAGAAGCTGAAACAGGTGCCCTGTGGAGCGGGGATGTGGTTCCAAGGGTCCAGCAGCGGCAGGTGTTAGCGGCCCTGGCCCCCATGCGTCTACTCGAGCTCCTCCACGAGCCCGAGCCCGAGGCCCCGGCTGGGTGTAGCAGGTGGCCCGTGCACAGCGAGGCCGCACCGACGTGAGGGACAGCCCGTTTCTAAAAATTGGAACATCCCCCGAGGACACAGAAACTAAGCAGAACACACCTCCTGCCAGAAGAAATGCACGACAGAGAACGGAAGAGCAGCGCGACTTCAAAAGAGAGACATCGCGGTTCCTGACAAAGGGCAGAGTTAGAAGTCACGCACTAAGGCAGAGCCTTAAAGATCCGGGCTCAAAGAGCAAAATTTCCAGACCCCAAAGATCGTTGAACTTAGGTCCCTGAAAAGTTGTGCTGCTTTCGTTTTCGAAGGGCCTTTAGACACAGGTCAGATTGTGTCTGTCCGATGTAGCCATGATTGAATAGAATAAAGAACAGGGACCCTGAGTCCTCTCAACGCTCCCTCCCAACCTGCATGCCAACTGGAGTCGCACCTGTGTGTCCAGCCTGTTCTGTAGAGTTTGGAGAGTCTCTGAGCTCTGTGTGTGTGTGTGTGTGTGTGTGTGAGAGAGAGAGAGAGGGAGAGAGAAAGAGAGAGAAAGAGACAGGGAGAGACAGAGAGAGACAGAGAACAGAGAGATAGAGACAGAGACAGATAGGCAGAGGTTAGTGAGACAGAGGACAGAGAGGCAGAGGGAATGGGGGAGACGGTGGTTTACATGGGTCAGTCTGTCTCGGCCCGAGAGCTACTGACTTCATCGAGCTCCTTCTCGGGGAGGGGGGGGTGGGTTGTGCGACTATCTTATTTTTAAGTCCAAATTTGGATAAGCCAGAGACATAAAAGTCACCAAGTGAAAGGATCCGCCAAAGTTCGTCATGCTTATCCGGGTGCAGGTCACTTGCTCATGAACACGCACTGTTGGGGAACACACTGGGGGCCCGGGGCGGCTCCGCTGGTAAAGCATCTGCCTGCAGCTCAGGCCTTGATCTGAGGGTGCTGGGATCGAGCCCCAGGTCGGGCTCCCTGCTCGATGGAAGCCTGCCCCTCCCCCTGCTTGTGCACTCTCTGTTTCTCAAATAACAAATAAAATATTAATTTAAAAAAAGAAAGGAACATAACTCACAATTTCTGCAGGTTATTATGTAACTTGGTCCCCTGTGAAAACTCCTACTTTTCCATCAGTTTATCTCTTTTGGCTTCGGTATGTTTCATCTCACACAATGGACAACATTTGAAATCAATAAGACGGAGCTCGTCCTCAGATGATTTGTAAAGGGTTTGAACCGGTGCCTCGACCCTCCTCATACCCCATCCTCCTGCTTCTCCGCGTGTCTGACCTGGAGATCTAACATGAGGACTCGGGGGGACGCAGGACTGTGGCTCGTCTGACGGGCAGGACAAGGGGCAGACCCCATGGCGGACCAGCCCTGGGACCTCCCCTCCGCATGATGCTCGGGAGACGTGTGTCTGTCGACCAGCTGTGCTTTCCCTCCCCGAGTCCATGCACTGGAGACGCAAACGTGCTTGGAGCCCCGTCCGCATACCCGTCCCGGAGGTTTGCTCGTGAAAAACAAGTCGACGCAGGCCCCCACGCATCAGGCGGGCAAACCGGACACACGTCTCAGG
Organism: Pteronura brasiliensis; assembly: GCA_004024605.1. NCBI lineage: Eukaryota > Metazoa > Chordata > Mammalia > Carnivora > Mustelidae > Pteronura > Pteronura brasiliensis. The sequence goes on along the minus strand of PJEN01006440.1, from coordinate 20,604 downwards.
CTCCGTGCTTGGGACCAGCGAGTCGGTCACTCTCCAAAGCCAGGGTGCGGGGCCCACAAGATGGCCCCAGGACACGAGGACATCGTGGAGCCGGCTCCCGCGTGCGCAGCGGTCAGCTGGTGGACGGTTTATGTAAACTTCGTGTCACACAGATATGTGTGTGACTCACACGCCCGGCATACCCGGAGGCTGCGCATTCCCTGTTGCAGGCCGCTGAGATGAAGCAGGCCGAATGGCGTGTCCAGTCTCCCGATGCACGTACAGGTCGTGTCTACACTGCTTGTGGCCCAGTAAGTGTGCAGCAGCATCACATCTGAACAAAGAGCACACACATTCGCAGAGAAATAATTTAGTGCTAAAATGCGCTAGCTGTCCCCTGCGGTTTCGCGAGTTCTAATCACTGATCGCAAGTTCACCGTAGCAGAGACTAACAATGGAAAAGCTCGAAAAAGGCGAGAATCCCCAAAAGTGACGCAGAGACAGGAAGTGAGCAGATGCTGTGGGGATCCCGGCCCCAACAGACGCGCTGGCCCCAGGGTGGCCGCGGGCCCCGGTCTGTAAGTGGCGCAGCATCCTCGAGCCAAGCTGCACCCGTGCACGGTGCCAGAACCGGAACCAGAACTCAGTGCCCACGAGTTCGTCGTGCTGACTCCATGCTGGGACGTGGCAGCCGCCGGCCACACGCGGTTATCCCCGTGTAAACCAGTCAGACCTAGGAAGTATGATGTTAGTTTAAATGAAGAGAGTCATGGAATGTTCACGACGTCTGTCCTGGGCCTCGCAGGCAGGGGCGCTGTCTGCTCCTCCCCTGCCACCACCAGAGGCACGTCCCGCGACCTGCCAGTCCCACAGTGGACGTACCGTGTCCTGGTCCCCGTCTTCCCCCGCGAGGCCTCCCTGCTCCTCTGCGCACAGACCATGGCCCAATACATGCCTCGCATTTGCTTTCCATGGCTTTGCGCGTCTCCCAGCACGGTCACTTCCGTTGCCACCAGGACGTGAGCCTGGTTAACTGTTCTGCTCTAAGAACTGCGTGACAGATAGCGGCCGGGTGACTAGCTGAGGGGGGTTGGTTCCGGGTCCCCAAGCCCCTGAGAGCTGCGACAGTCACACTTGTCTGAGATCGGACCCAGTTGTCCTCGTGCCCTGTGCTCCCCAGAGCTTGCATGTGCGCCGTTTGAGGAACGCGTCTGGAAATGCCAATATCTGACCCAAGCCAACCAGAGGCTGCTGGAGTTTACATCCCTCCTAGTTAGGGGCATCCCCCGTGCCTCAGTTTACCCTGTGGGACCCAGTGGTGCTGGTATTCCTGAATCTGGACCCATGTGGGTACCCCTGGGTCACCGGCAGGTTGCACAGTGCACAGCTGAGGGGTGCGGGAAACCTTTGTTGTCCAGGCACAAGGAGAGCACTTGGGGGCAGACAGGAGCCAAGATCCGTAGACCTTCCAGAGCTCGGAGCTCGTCGGGGAGCCTGCACGTGTCTCACAGGGATCGTGCGTGCGAGCTGAGCAGGAAGGCAGCCGGCACGACCCAGCGGGTGCAGGGAGCGCCTGTTCGTGCTGCGTGGGGCGGACGGGCAGCAGAGACGGAAGGCACCACGGAAGCCCCGGCGGGAGCCGGCCGGACCAGTGCACAGCCCCCGGGCCAACAAGTAGGTGAGCCACTCGAGGCACAGACGTCCAAGGGAACGAGGCGGAAGCCCAGGGCAGGCACAGAAGGAAAACGCAGGGTTCACAGGAAAGGGCTAGAAGTACGCATTTTGGGTGATGGCATTCGTTCACCGAGGTCATCTCCTCGCTCAGCACTGAGCAGAACGAAGCCAGCATGGGTGGAACCAGAGGACCCAGGGGGACAGCACCCTAGAAGGCGCTGAACCCCAAGGAGGCTGAGCCCACCCCCAGCGGTCGCTCTGCGTGTCTGTCCTGTTTCTGCACCTCCCACACCTGCAGCGCCCTGGGGAGGATGAGCGTGAGGCCAGCCAGGACGGAGGCCGTCTCGCAACTCTCTCTGGGATTGCGGAGCTGCTCTCCCCAGGGAGCCCCGCGAGAGTGAGACGCCCAGAGCCATGGCCACCTTCTCCCCACAGAGAGCCCTGCAGACGGAGGGCTCCCCGCAGCGGCCCGTGCACCCTCCCCACGACGGGAACGAGTGTGCCCGCAAGCAGCCGGTCACCCGAGTCCCACCTTGGCCCGGGAATCCCCTGCTCCCTTCACCAGTACAGGCAGTTTACTTTGGGCAGGCGCTATCTACTTTCCTTAATTAAAGGCAAAATTCAGCTAATTCCACATAATTTTTCATAACCAATTGGGAATCATATGTCAGATTTCATTCACTCATTTTATTTGATTTCCTTTTATTTGGTTATTTATTTTTAGAGAGAGAGTAAGAGAGTGTGGGGGGGGGCGGGGCGCAGAGGGCAGGAGTCCCCAGCAGACTGTGCTCAGCACAGAGCCCAACACGGGGCTTGAGCCATGACCCCGGGATCATGACCTGAGCAGAAATGAAGACTTGGACGCTTCATCGACTCAGCCACCCGGGTGTCCTCCATCACTCATTTTAAACATTTAGTTCAAAGAGGCTCTGAGTATTTTATTGGTGCGAACAGAATTCGGACACGTCCTCATGCTCGCACAGCCGCCAGCACAGCCTGCGGACCTGTGCCCGGTGCGTTACACCGCCAGGGTGGCCAGAGCGGGCAGGGGAGGGGTGCGGTGCGGGGGCCCCTGTTTCTGTGCAGAGGGAGGGCGTGGAGCTGTGGGGCTCAGACGAGCCACTGTGGTAGAGAAGCAGCCTGTATTTGGAAGAGAAAGGAGAAAACAAGCCCAAGGAGAATCAGACCGTGCCTGCCTCTGTGGATAAATGAGAGACAAATTAGTTCTGGAAGAGTAGACGGCCCTTCCTGGGGCCCCTGGGGCGGCCTGGAGAGCCAGCCCTGTGCTCCCGCGATCTGTGCTAACGGGTTGAGAACACTCGGGGTCAGAGCTCCCACTAGATGTGCACTTAGGGAGGATCCGCTGTCGCTCCGCAAACTCAGTGCCCACCCCACCCGCCCCAGAAAGATCTGTTTCCCTTCAAGTGCGGGAGCCGGAGGCTCCTTGGGAGTCGGGCTGCCGTCCCGCTGGGGGTCTCGGCCGAGCCTGCACCAGCCGGCTCACCTACACCCACACGGAAGCATGGGGACCTAGCTCGTCTCTCCTCCTGGAAGCGGGGACAGGCCTTCCTTCCTCGGACCTTTGTATCTCCTGGATAACCGGTCTTTGAGGTCAGCCCAGTTTGAGTCCCCAGAAGATCCGCAAGTTCTGGAGGTGGGGTGAGCGTTGTGAGGGCACGGGAAGCCCGGGCGCCCGGGGCCGCGGGACTCATACCCTCCCAGGGCACTGGACGCCAAGGGGCCCACAGCTCTTCGAATGCGAAGCCTTGATAAGACTCTTTCCCGCACTGACTCTCTGTGAGCCTAAGAGAATGATGCTGGGGATGGCCGCTGGGCTCTGGAAGGCACAGGCGTCTTTCTGTGCTCGCGCTGATAAGGGTCATGGCACGCATCTCCGCCTGGATAATTTCAGCCGCCGGCAACCCAGAAGCCACTGCTGAGATGGCAGATACGGGCAGACCTCGTCTGAAAGTTCCCCTAAAACTGAAAATAAGACAAACGACATTGTCCATTGGACCCTGACTAGGAAATGTGAGGTGGGGTCTTCCAGCCGAAGGTGTGTGACAGTCCTGCCTCCCCCTCTCAGGTCAGCAACTCTCCTTCCTTTCCTGTTCAACAAGGGGCTTAAGTCGCTGAGAGGCCCTGGGGTTCCGCCCCTCCCCCTCTTTGTCAGGACCAGGAGCGAGACCTCAGGGAGGGAGCCAGGGCCCCAGTGCTCATCGCTGGGGGAAGAGGCCTGTTGCACAAACCAGCACCTGGGCGGGTGGGACACTTGTCTTCTACCTCAGACGGAAAGACACCACATCTGTCCCAAAGCACATCTGAGGTATGGACAAGGAAGAAGGCAGAGGGGCGGGAGCTCATTCCCTGTACCTGGGCTCAGGAAATGGGCCAGCTGCAGGGGTGACGTGGAAGGGGAAGGTCATTGTCAGCAGAGTGGAGAGGTGGTCTCTGTCCGCCCTGTGACCCTCCCCAGTCCCCTTGCACAGCCTCACCTCGGGGTGTCCGCTCCCTTCCCACCTCCCTACCTGCTCGATTCCCTCATGCTTTCTAGGGACACAGCGTTGTGAGTTCAGTGGTCTGTTGAAGTCCGGCCAGGATCCCCCTCATTTCCTAAACTCCTCTGCGCATCTGAGTGACAGAAACTCCCCTGGTCAGGCCCTGGGAGTTGACAGGCTAAGCTGACAACCTACACCAGCTTCCGTGGCCGGTGTCCTAATGAAACGCTCAGACTATCCACACCAACACGGAAGGCAGGATTCGTGTGCTATGAAGAACAAAGGTCTGGCTGGGAAGAATCTAGAAGGAGCCTCTGGCCTAGTCGTGAGGACTGTACCGTCCAGCTGCTGCCCAGGGGGACACAGAGCTGCACAGAATCCTGGACAGCCTCCCTCTCGCTGGTCAGCAGCAGCGTGATCCCTGGGCTCTGTCGCTGTGGGAGGGCGCGGGCGGTGCTCCCACCCCTGCTGGTTCAGGACGGTCACATGCCTCGGGGCTGCCCTGAGCCGAGCTGCCAGCCGACCCCCCTGCTGGACGCCCTGCGCCTCCCGGGGAGCGATGATGGCCACCACTTCTCTTCCCTGCAGGGCGTAGAGGCATTGCCATCTAAGATTCTACCACAATGCTCTGTCCCCAAGTCAAATATAAGTTCTGATCGCCATTTAGTTCTGTCATCAAAAAGAAACACCCATGTAATAATGTCATCCTATGCAACAAGGACACTTCATTGCGTGCACCCCGTTGGGGGTGCTGCTGGACCCCATGGCCTGTGACCTGTGGAGCGGCTCAGCTCTTCCTGTGTCTCTTCTTTCTGATGGTCCTTCTGCGGTTTCTTCCTTGTGCTTGTTTTGGTTTTGGATCGGTTGTGTATTTCCCGCCCACGGCTCATTTGAAAGGCTGGAGAGAGCCATGGCAACAATCCAGACCGGATACTGACAGAATCCAGATTTGTGTCTCAGACCTATTATTTAGAGACAAACATACTGAAAAAGCCAGCGTTTGTCATCATAATGGCGTCCCCCGAGTTCTGTGCACGTCAGCCTGACGTCGTGAAGGTGGAGAAATCCTGCATGATTTTTGTTTAAACTGTTTTTGGGTTTCCTAATGGTAATGGCTGAGGATAAATTGAAACCGTCTGACTCAGGGGAGATGAAATCCACACGCACGGCGTTTCTGAAAGTTAACGGAGACACCGAAAGGGCCCGTGGGCCCGTCCGCTGAGCGGCCTCTGCCTGCAGGGCCCGGACTACACGCTCCGCCTCAACGTCCAAACTCCGTGACTCCGCCGCAGGGCGGGCAGCGGAGCCCCGGCCGGCCAGCGGCTCCTCATGTCTGTCACCCTGGCCTTGCAGGGCGCAGGCTTCCAACGGAAAACCACAGAGAGAACACTGGGATTCTTGGGTCTCTTCCCCTAACCCTATCTAAACAGTCACGGTCTTCCGTATCACATGAAGCTACACGGTTTTCATCAGTGCCCCTTCTCCTGGCGGCACACCGGGCACGTGAGGAAGGAGTTCAGCTGAGTCCTGGAGTCCTCCTGGCGGCGTGTTCATCTGCGGACTGTTGGGGCCCGGCTTTGGCCCCTGAGCCGCAGAGATGAGTCTGGCCCATGCTTCACACCCACTCCCGCAGGTGACCCACGGCAGTACGAGCCCCGGCACGACGGACAAAGAAGCAGGAGGGTACGTTGCCCAGAAACCCACAGCCAGAGGTAGAATTCCCAGGGCTCACTGCAGGTGATTTGGTCCCTGGGGGAGGCTGGTGCGTGGCAGCTGTTTAGAGCCTGCCTGTGGCCGGGAGGACTGACAGTCACTCTCCAGCGGCACACATCTTGAGGAGCTTTCACATAGGTTTTCAAATAGTTCAATGCCAGTGACGTGTGAAATTCCAATAACCAGCAAGGAGTTCTGACCACCGGCACGGTTCCACCCACCATTCCCACTTTTACCAGGGGCGGCCGCACAGCCACAGACGACGTGGAGCGAGGGGGTCTGGAGGAAGAGCCACACCTTGGGCGGGCTGTGTCACCAGGCGCTCCACGGCTCCCCAGCCTGTTCCCAGATGGGCTCCTGTGCCCGGCCCCTGCGCCGTGGGCTCAGCCCCCGTGGTGCGCCCAGCCAGCATGCGTGTAGGGCGCTTCCCCCTGCGGGGACTTCACCGGACGCGCCCTCCCGGTCCCTGCACACATTCCCCAAGAGGGCCAGGCCCCCGGAGCCCCCAGCCCCAGCTGAGTAGTGACCTGGGCCGGCCGGCACGCACTCCTACACTCCAGGTCGATCTTGGCTTGATGCCTGCAACAGCAGGGGGTGAACTCGGCTCTCGCCCCCCCACCCCATCTCCTCCCAAAGCTGGGAGGCCCATCGGAGACAGCGGCGCTGCCCTGCTTACCCCCAGAGGCTTCTCAGCCTCCCCCTGCGGGGTGGCGAGGCTGCTGGTTGAGCACCATGCTGCTGTGCCTCCGGGGGGCCGGGCAGCTGGGAATCGAGAGGGGCAGACCAGGGCCCAGGGCCCAGAAAGGCAAAGGCTGCTCCTTCCCTGGGTGGCACGCTGGGGGCGGGGGACTGTCACAAGCTCAGAAATACAGCAAAAGCCAGTCCTTATTTGGGACAAGTGAACTGGAGATAACCCCAGGATTGAGGCTGTGGAGAACGAGCTGAAATTACCTAAAAGTAGAATGTGGTAGGAGGGGAAGAGCTTCCTAAATGGGGGGCCGCTGCCACGTTCCGCTTCTCGGTTCTAGCAGGAGCCAGGAGGGGACACGGGCGTTCGTTTCCTGTTCCCTCCTCCATGCGTCTTCTCCTTCCTGAGCTCTCCAAGAGGATAAGTCGTGTTTCACAAGAGGAAGTTAAGAGAAAATCATAAAAATAACACATGCGATTTCTTCTCTGACGCATCTTGCAGAGTCTCCCAGGATGTTGCTTGTGCTTCTGTGTTTCCAAACGTACGTTCACGTTCCTGTCGTGGTTGGTTCCTTGCAGGCACGGCGGTGCCGGACTCTGAGTCACCCGTCATGGGGCAGCGGGGGCCTGGCCGGCTCCCAGGGGCTGCTCCTCCAATCACAGCCCATGAATATAGAAATCCAAGTGTGTAAACTGAGAGGACAGCGTGACTTTCATACCTTCAGGAATTCCGTAGAACAGGATTGCCGTCAGCTCTTGAAACCTCGAAGCCTCGGCCAAGGACACGGTCTGCCTTCCGCTCAGACACGTCCCCCGTATTTCCAATGGCGCTCTCTGGGTCAGGTTTCTTTCTTTTGCTGCTCTCTGGGAACACGCGTGTCTTTATACTAAAGAAAACGATGTGTAGGAATTATCGAGAAAGGAGACGGTATTTGTTTCATACAACTAGCGAGGCTCTGTAAGATACGGCAAACCTGACTTGCCGACACTTAGACATGTTAGATCCTAAGAATGTGCTGATTTGCTGTGGGGGCAGCCAGAATTTTATTGACGTGTGGGTGCCCAAACCTCGTTTACCAGCCAATGCCTCTCCTGAGGGAACAGCCTGGCACACCTTGCGGAGGCCCCAGGGACGCCGACTGTGCCAGTCAGGTCAGCTCATTTCGTCAGCGCGTTCATAAACCAGAGCGATTCTTCCTCGTTTTATTTTAATCACAGAAACAAGAGGTGGATGTGGCCATGGCATGGGGTTAACCAAACCCAGTCCGAGGGCTGGGGGAGGGGGCGTCTCGGAGCCCACGGTTTCGTACCTGCATTTGGAATATCCATGAAGCGGTTGCGCCCGGAGAGAGACACATGTCCCGAATATTCCCTGAGCATGAAACAGAACAGTTTTGGGTGAAACATAGGGTCTTTGTGTAATTTTTAACATGACGGTGTTTTAGCAAGTTGTCCTAAATCTTTTTCTGTGATTGGACATAATGCTCATCATACAGTATTTCTGCCTGCTCCCGAGGCTGGGAGGCAGGCAAATGCCGGGGTGCCGGGGTCCCTAACCGCGGCTGCGAATGGCCCCCAGGTGTGCCCCCGACCCCAGGCCTGCCCTTCGCTGGCACTCGGTCACTGCACAGTCTTCCCTCTGTCTCTCTCAAACCCGAGATGCACATGTGGGAGCCACTGTGGGTTAGAGGTAGCTCTAACCTCCTCCTGTGCGTCCCCACTGCTTCACTGCGGACTGTGGGTTTCTGTAAGGGAGAACATTCAGAAGAGCTGAATTCGGCCCAAACATGTGCTTCTGGTACTGAAGGTCCCGTGGAGGCGGAGGGCTCACTGCATAAGCCCGAGGCCTTCCACGGCGCTGCCTGGGCATCTCTGGGAAAAACCCAATTTAAAAGCAATTGCTGCGAACATCTGTTTAAGAGTTGTTATCAACTGAAGTTCATGAACCCTCAGAGAGCCTGGTAATAGGACGAGTGTCATTATCACGCATCTGCTTGGGCTGCAAACAAATAAAGCTGATAAAAAACAAAAGTCACTTGTAAAATTTAGAATGAAAAATTAATATCTTAAAATTATCTTTCCCACATACGCTGGTTTGTTTCAGAGTAACTGAGGAAACTGATAGTTTGTACCAAGTGCTTCCTGTGGCCTCCCGGGCTGGGCGGCCTCCGCGCCCTCGGTGCCACACTGCCGGCCGATCTGCCCGCGGGACCTAAGTCCCTCGCATGCGGTGAGCGGGGTCGGACGTGCATTGACTTGCTTTCCATGCTGTTGCAACTAAACTTCAAGTTCTAGCCACTTTTTCCTTTTCTTTTCTTTTTTGTCCCTTTTTTTTATCTTCTTTGCAGAAGACCATCCAATGAGCTGTCACAATACTCGAATAATGCAGGACACGGAGAAGGACGACAACAATAATGAGGAGTATGACAATTACGACGAGCTGGTGGCCAAGTCCTTGCTGAACCTCGGCAAGATCGCCGAGGACGCGGCCTACCGTGCCAGGACGGAGTCGGAGATGAACAGCAGCACCTCCACCAGCCTGGAGGACGGCAGCGACCGGAACGAGACCCTGGGCCGGAAGAGCGAGCTGAGCCTGGACCTGGACAGCGACGTGGTGAGGGAGACGGTGGACTCGCTGAAGCTGCTGGCCCAGGGCCACGGGGTGGTGCTCTCGGAGAGCCTCGGTGACAGAGCATATGCAGAGTCCCTGTCGCAGCAGGACGGCAGGAGCATGAACTACGTGATGCTGGGCAAGCCCGTGAACAACGGGCTCGTGGACAAGATGGTGGAGGAGAGCGACGAGGAGGTATGTCTGAGCAGCCTGGAGTGTCTCAGGAACCAGTGCTTCGACCTGGCGCGGAAACTGAGCGAGACGAACCCGCAGGATCGGGGCCAGCCGCAGAACATGAACGTCCGCCAGCACGTCCGGCAAGAGGACGACTTCGCGGGCAGGACACCGGACAGGAACTACTCCGACATGATGAACCTGATGCGGCTCGAGGAGCAGCTGAGCCCCAGGTCTAGAACTTTCTCCAGCTGTGCAAAGGAGGACGGGTACCATGAACGAGACGACGACACCACCTCCGTGAACTCAGACAGGTCCGAGGAGGTGTTTGACATGACCAAGGGAAACCTCACCCTCTTGGAGAAGGCCATCGCTTTGGAAACAGAGAGAGCAAAGGCCATGAGGGACAAGATGGCGATGGAGGCCGGAAGGCGGGACAATGTGCGGTCGTATGAGGAGCAGTCGCCGAGACCGCTTCCCGGGGAGGAGAGGAAGCCTAAGTCCAGTGACAGCCATGTCAAAAAGCCATACTATGGTAAAGGTAATATTTCTACCTAACGTAAGTTGCCTCATGAATGTAGGAGCTAGGGTGAAAGATGGTGATGGTCCACCAGGGACGTGGGCATCACACTCGCTCATGTCACGAATGCACATCTCTTAGGGTTACTTACAGCATTATAGCTGGTGTTTCTGGGAAGCCAATACAATATTTGTCTGGGAAATGCACAGAGCAGCTCACTGTGCGATGACCAGAGCAGACGAGTCACCCGTTACTTCAGTAGGAGGCGCTTGCCTTGGAGAGACCGGGCTAGCACACAGGCACGTCCTGTGATAGGAAACAGTAGCACAAGCCCGTGTTCTCACACACGAGCCACAGTCCGTGTGGAGTGTCAAGGGCTCACCCAGCAGGTAGCCAGTCAGGGATGAAACACGTGTCGTGTATATTGGGTTGGGTCAGTGGCATCATGATTCATAAAAATATCACCAAATGACAGTTATTGATGAAACCCCCCCACAGAAAACATCCCTGGTAGAGACTGAACAGTAGCAGAATGACCGATAGCATAGGGCAAGGGCAACGATGCACGTCAATTACTGTAAGAGAGTAAGTAGTGGGGGCCGTTTGCTACGTCAGGCGTGGTGGGTCTGAGCCGAGATCAGTAGCAATTTCTTTAGTCTCTTCATTCCCACTCCCTGATTCCATCCCATTGTGGAAAGAGTCATGGCACGTACTTTAAGGCACTCAAAATCACCCCAAAGGAGACTTTTGGCAGATTCTCCCTTATGAAACGGAGGGGCCCATATTTGCATATCTCTTTGTATTTCAACACACACGACATGCACGTGTGGAGTCCGTACCTCTCCGAAGCGGATGAACTTATACCGAATGAGTGGCCAGCCCCACGTGGGCAGTAAGGACCGTGTCCACACATGATGCAAGCTGCTGGCGATACCACGCCATGGAGAATCTGGAGATTGTCGGTGTCCCGGTCATAAGAACAAGTCAGAAACAGTTTCAAAAATGAAACTGGTAATTCCTTAAATCCCTCCCTGTTAGTACCAAAAAAGATCTTCTGTTTTCTGTTGCTTTCTACTCCTTCTAAAGACTGAGCTTCCTCACTGCGGATCTGATGTTGAGGTTCAGGACTTTGGTTTGACAATCAGTTGCCATAGAAACCTCCAGCAATCAGAGAAGCTGTTTCTTGCGTTGTGACCTGGGTGTGTAGTCTCCTCTCAATGTGTACGCATTGGTCCTACGGCATCGTGGTAACCAGAGCCCAGCGGCAGACGGACCTCGGCCAGAGGCCCGTCGGGGGCTTGACTGGGCGGGGGCTTGAGCACTGACCGCCGTCTCGGGAGGTGAAGGGACACCCCCAGGTGGGGTGGCGTATCAGGAAGGGGTCATTTCTTAAAAGCAACAGGTTCTAGCCTCCCCCGTCCCGCTTGCCTTGGGTGCAGGAAAGCCTGTGAAACAGCTCGGGTGTCCGTAACTGCGGTGTGATGTGTCAGAACTCTGCAGCTGGGTAGCTGAGGATCGTGGAGGAGTTACACCGTTTTAGGAAGAACTAGTGTCGTCTCTCGCGGGTGGCAGAGCGGCGGCGAGGAAGGCGGTGCTGTACTTGGGAACGTGTGGGCTCGCTGGGCGCCGCAGACCCTGCACGGCCCTGGCGTCCTCGCCTCCTGCGGCTGCTCACACCCCGCAGCTTCCTGTAGGTTCTCACTCATTTTGCTTTTTACTGTTATTTTGTTTTATTTTGTTTCTTGCAAGGAATGGAATTGAATCCGCTTGCTTCCCATCAGTACATGGGGCGGGGGAGGGAAGAGCAGCAAAACCTGAGATGTGCTTTTCCCTGAAACGGGGGAAGGGCTGGGGTTTGGACCTTCCGACTGAGTCAGAAGCATCCATTCCTGACTCTACCCGTTTCTGTAGATTTCTTCCTCCATTTTGTGTGGCGTCCCAGCTCATTCCCAGGTCTTTTCTCAGCATATCAATAGGTATGGTCAGAGCCAATTAAATCAAACCAAGCAGGGATACCAGAGTGGGGCAAGGAGATTAATGCCCTCCTTGCTTAAAAAAATATATGTAAGTATAGATAGATAGATAGATAATGTGACATTTTACCAACAAGGCCAACGGACAGTTCCTACAACCACAAAGTGTATCAATAATCCTCATTTCGAGCTTCGTTGTTGTAAAATTGTACAAATTCTTATTGATAAACCATCTGCGCAGAATGGTTAAATTATAAATGAGCAATCTTTCCAAAATCTTGAGCTAAAGCAAAAGAAGTTCCTCGTGAAAGTCCTCTGTCCTTCTTCTCCTGGAGCACCCACTGGAAAGGGAGGAAGGAGAGCAAGTGAAATCCAGCGCACAAGTTTTTTTTTTTCTAGGCGTTCTTGCGGGGGCGGGGGGGCGGTCAGTTGAATTGCTGGTCTGTTTGCTTGCTTGGTTGTTTTGTGTTTGCTTGAATGTTTGCCTTCAAGGTGAATTGGGATTTCCGGAAATCAGCATGCGGGGGAGGGGATGGCAGCGGCCAGCGGCATCGAGAGGAGATTATACCCTTGTGTCCTCCAAAACTGCAATTATTTGAGCCACTTGTCTCTATACAGATCTGCACTCAGCTTCAGAACACTTTGGACATCTGTGATATAATGTAACTTTTAGGAAGCTGTAAGTGTACTAATGAAATAGAGTCATATCACGATGAATAATAGTTACAATTTAGGTTTTTTGTTTTGTTTTGTTTTGTTTTACCTTTTAAACACTATTTACATTTGGCTTGTGGTCTTCAATAACAGATAGTTTCCTGTAAAACTGTTACTGTGCACTTACTATTTTATATTTACATTAATTAAATCATACTAATATTCTTATGAAACTACCCAGAAGGCAATAAAATGCTAGGCTTTTTGATGGTGTGTGTAAGAGAAACTCCGGTAAGACATTTAGAATGAGCGGCCACGACAGAATCCCAGGCTGCCTTTGGGGCTCCACAGCTGCATCCAGTCTGCCCCTCACGCATGGCCATAATTCACAGACTCGGGACCTGAAAAGTAGATTACCTAGAATAAAATGCTAGCTAAAAAAAGAAAAGGGGGTGAGTTTTTTTTATATAAACATAAAATTGCTTCTATAGTCCTGTGAGCCCTTTGTCCATTCCAAGTTCACATGTGTGACTTAAGAAGAAAGTCCGTAAGAGTTCCAAGAGCTGGAGCCAAACGCACACTTTCTTGGGGTCACAACTGGCTGGTTAAGGAGACATCAATAGGGAAGTGTTACCCACTGAGGAGATGTTAAGCAACCCTCCCTCCCCCAAACCAGCCTGATCACTACTTACTGACAATCTGTGCAGCTGGTTTTCAAAAACTGACTCAAAAATAGTGCGTTGCCCACTTGTGTTACTGCCCAGTCTGAGCTTTATCATAGAAATATCTTCTGGAGCTACTTTCTGCACATTGAAGAGCTGAGGTCCATTCTGGATATAGAAATAATTTTACCAGCGATAGCTTGCCCTTCTGGCACTTGGCATTCAACCACCGACCAAAAGTCTGCTCTGTTCCTTCCTCGACCAGTGCTGCAGAGAGCCAGTGGGGCTGTCTGAAACCCTCACCCCTTAGTTTGGCACATGCATGCACAGCATTGTAAGATCCTTCCTCTGGTTCCCAGGACAGATGAAGAAATCAAAACAAATGGTTGCTCCAGCAGCTTCTGAATTTTTTTTTAATTTTTTATTTTATTTTTATTTTATTAATATTATTATTATTTTTTTTTTTGCCCATCTCCCCTGTTGAGAGGGATTTCCACCATTCTGGTCATTTGCTTACAGTGCCTTCTAAGAGTTCAGCTTATTTTCAGAAAAATTTCTGAATCTGTGTGTACTATGGAGCAGTGTTGCGAGGTGACAACCTCCAGCAGCAGTAAAACTTTGCATCCGAGAGTGTCAGTGCTGGGAGCTTTCAATGATACGGACAGGCACGGCCGACCATTCCCACGGCCTTGTGCCCCTGGCTGAATTTCACAGAGCGATTGTGGAGGATCGCCGAGTGGTTTTGCTCTCTGAGAAGGTCACTGTCTCATCGTTATTTATGTTGATTTCTTTGAGCAACACAGCTTGTCATGTAACACACGGGAAAACAATTATTCAGAAGCTAAGGTAGGAATAGCCTTTCTTTCCCCCCACCAGCAAAGAAAGTAAAGTACTTTGTGATTCATGATTACTCTGTTTAAGGTAAAAAAAATCACCCAAAACCAAAGAAGTACCTGCTCAAGTCGATGTCACAGCCTGTCCCCTGACCCCTGTTTTTCTTCTTTATTTATCGAGGTTTCTTCGGGTTGTTAATGAATCGCCTTTGTCTTGGACGGGTAAAAGATTCATTCTCTTGACACCTGTTGTCACTTTTAGATCCCTCGAGAGCAGAAAAGAAAGAGAGCAAGTGTCCCACCCCGGGGTGTGATGGAACCGGCCACGTAACTGGGCTTTACCCACATCACCGCAGTCTGTCCGGATGCCCGCACAAAGATAGGGTCCCTCCGGAAAGTAAGTCCGTGTTCCGCCAACGCCCGTGGGGCCGCGTACACCCACGGCTCTGTCTGCGTCAGCCACGTGCCTCTGTCATTCCGTGTCAGTGCAGCCCAACCTCGGTCCTCGTCTCCCCGCCCCTTCTCGTCCACACCGACTGGCAGGGGCTGTCCGCGCCCCTCCCGCGATGGCCCAGGACGACCGCCCACCCCAAGCCCCTGCACCCCGCCCCCACCCCCGCACACACTTGGCGCTGCTTCCTGCGGCGCGGCTCCCTAGTGACGGGCTGGGCTCCATCCCGCTCCCATTTCTGACTTGCTGGGGACCTCGGACAAGTCACTTGTCCCCTCGTCTCTCACAAACCACACAAGAGGACTCAGATAGTCTCTGCCCCACACCCCCTCCCTGCAGAGCTGGGCTCCCGCGAATCCCTGAGAGGAAGGTCCTCTCGCCCGACGGCCTGACTTCCGTGCGGGAGAGCCGGTGTGGATAGGCGCATTTTACTGCATTTCGCTTGTAAAGTCTGTTTTGGGCCACGGCTGTCCGCACATTTCCACGCAAGCGAACTTCAGTGTAAATCAGTGGGTGTAGATCAGACGCCTTCTCTTAGTTAGGTTCTGAGAACGCACAGTTTTCGGTGAACACAGCTACACTTATTTCGGAGCTGAAAGGATGTCCACGTCTCTTGTCTATCTTCTCCTCCGCACACGAAGTTTGCCATTTAAATATGACCGTACTGGTTGCTCAGGGGAAAGGCACATTTTCAGAGGCAACCAGATGAGTCTAAGGTCCTGATTCGGAGCCTGAGGTGTGTCACGGATGTTCCTGTGACCTGAGACACAGTTTCTGGAAGGCAACATGGAGTAGCTTGGCTGGGACGCAGCAGGACGACCCGGGGTTGTTGAGAGGAGTTCTTGGGGGTGGCCCCATCCAAACAGCTCACTTCGGAGTTCTCGAGGCACAAATCTGTCAGAACAGAGAAGTCCCTAGCAGCAGTCGAGGCTTCGAAACAGGCTTAGCTGAACATTTTCAGATGAAATATTTTTAGAAGTGCTCGTGCCTCCAGGTTTTCGGAGGGCCACTGAGAATAAGGAGCCCGTGCTTCTGGAAACTGCCTTGTGAGTGTGCAGGGGAGCGCGTCCGAGTGCTTGGCCGGGCCCGTGTGTTACATGAGCGAGGAGCGGACGTCGTGTGAATGCAACAGCTTCCGTGCCCGAGCGCCGTCTGGGCGGCCGCTCACACGCACCAGCACATGCAGCCTCCCTCACTCCCCACGTGCCCCGCCGGGTGCCGTCGGCCCCGGCCCCCCCACGAGGAAAGCGGGGAGCAGATGGCCTCCCCCTCTCTTCCCGGGGGTCAGCTCGGTGCCTGGCAAACTGAAGACGCACCCCTGTGGGCAGGCACCGACTTGCCCGAGCAGAGAGCGGAGTCGAGATGGCACTTCCCGCCTGCCGGAGGCCCCAGCCTGTGCGTCTGCCTGGGCCTGGCTTCGCTGCTCCCGAGTCGGGCCGCAGGGGCCGAGACCCTAGCTGGGCCTCGGCCCTCCGTGCGCACAGCATGAGGACCATCGCTGACCCCTTAGGCAGACGCGCCTGATGCCATTTTTCTGGATGGGCCTCCCAAGTAGAAAATCAGTTCCTTTCCCCGGCTGGGAATTCTCCCAACTCCTTATTTTCATAGTCTAACTAGTAGAAACAGGGGCTGTGCTCCCATGCTCCCACAGATGGGGGTCAGACTGCACCCGGGCTTACCAGGAGAGCCCCTCCACACCAACCTTGAGACCGCCCTCCAGAGCATCTACAGAAAGCCATTTCTAAATACTTACATGTAGTTCTTTACAGTACCGTAAGAATTTACAAAGAGAAAAAATTAGAATCCTCGGGGGGGAGTACCTTTTTTTTAGACTTTGGATTTTTTTCCATTTTTTTCTGGGCCAGCCTCCGTCAGTCCTCCTCTCTGCCCAGGTGAAGGCAGTCCGGCAGTCAGTCTGCAACATGCCGCCCTAGAAGCACAGATGACGCACCACTGGACAGGATGGGGTTCTGGCCCCCAAGGGCTCCCAGTGCAGCCAAGAGGGGGCCATGCACTCAAGACAGAAGGGGACCACGGTGGGAGGGGCTCCCCAGTGGGTGACTCCCACCTGAGCCATCAGGCTTCTCAAGGGACCTGCAGGCTTCCCTGGGGTCGCACTGAGCTGGGGGCCTGAGGGAGAGAGGAGTGGTCCGCGGCTTGTCCGGAGGCTGCTGTGGTCAGCCACACAGGACACCAGGCGTGTCGGAGACAGTGGCTAGGGACGGAAAGTCCGGGATGAGTTCAAGACATGCTCCAGACACAGGCAGGCATGAAGGAGGAGAGAGAGGAGAGAGGGAGGGGCGGGAGGGGACATGGAGAATCCCGCCTGGTGGCCGTGAGGATGCCAACTCCGCTGACCAATGTAGTGATGGAGAAGCGGGGTCCCACTAGCAGAAGACAGGATGGCCCGGACTGTTCCGGGCTGGCGGGCAGTGTGTGTGGTGCTCCCACAGGCAGGGGGCGGCAGGGGGGTCCGGGGTCCACAGAGGTCGGCTGCCAAGCAGCTCCCGGGGTCCGCTTTCTCAGCTGGGTTGCAGGAGCTGGGGATGGCCTCGCTTGGAGAGGAGGCATGAAGCACAAGCAAAAGCCTACCACGGGAGTTTGGGACAGGAGCACATAGAACACGCAGCCGAGAAGAGGGAGCAGAGGCTGTTCTACAAAGGTCCAACCCATGCGGGGAGGCATGAGGAAGAAGTCCGGGGGGATGGCATCAGGGGTCACTGACCGCTCTGTGGGGGGAAGCACAGGAACCACCGCTGCGGTAGAGGTCTGAGGACGTCGGGGGGCTGAGGGACGGGGGCAGAGCGCAGCTGCAGGACGGCAGAGCCGGGCTCAGTCATGGCCCCGCTGATGCCAGCCCGGGAAGGAGTTCGCATCTCCGCTCAGTGGGACAGACAGCAGCCTTCTGCTTGGGGTCCACGCCACGGCTGGGCGCAGAATCTTCTGCTCTCTCCAGGGAAGACTTTATTTTGAAAAGTGTAGCATGAATGGAAAGGAAAGGCATGCTGATTTGAGAGGGATGCTGTGTCATGGGAAGGGTTTATGTGATGTTGTAACAGGAAGTTGGGAAAATTGTGCAGAATCAAGAACGACGTAGGTGAATCCGGACCCCGGAAGGGAGAGTGAAGGCCAGGTGGGAGCACAGGATGAAACCTTGCATGGGAGACGGGGGGGGCGGCGAGTAGGCAGGGCCCAGGGCCAGGTCCCCCGGGAAGGAGGCCTCCTGACACCCCCTCCAGCAGCCCCCGACACATAGCGAGCTGAAGGCTGGCTCGCCCTTGTTCCCTCAGTGCTCACTGAGCATTGACAGGACAACACAGGAGCCACAAGACTAAAGAATCCAGAATGTGGCCAGTCTGTAAGGACCGGGACAGGATGGAGGACAGCCCCTCATGGGGACAGCATGCAGACTTCAGGGAAGACAGAAATTGCTCTAGAGAAGGAGGAGAATCATACAGAACACATAACCAGTTGGGCAGACTTTGTTCTTCATGGTCCTGCTGTGACGTAAGCCTCGCTGGCAGGGAAAGCTCCCCCAGGTCTTGCTGCCATGATGTGGACAGTCATGTGGGGCCCAGGGCTGGGGTCCTATCCTAGTGGCTTCCCTCTAGCACCTGTCACCCCCTCCAGCTCCCCCAGAGCAGCAGCTGCTCACTGAGGACCCATTAGGAGAGGACATGCAAACTGTCCAGGCCGGTTACCGCCCCGTGTAAACTCAAATACTGTCTCCCGGCAACAGGCTGGTTGCCTCCTCCGACTGCAGCACCCCGCCCCCTGGTATCCCTGTGATGACTTCACAGGGAACACGACATAACACTTACTATTGCAGCTTATCCCACTGGCAGAATAACAGAATATTTGATTCCCAGACGTGAAGTCGTTATTTACTTTGTTTTGTTTAAAAATCGGGTTTGGGAGTCTCTATTCCCCCATGACCACTGTGCTGTCATCACACTGTGTGTTTCTAGAACACAGGCATGTTTTAAAAATTACCCATCTACGTGCTGTTACATGGTAACCGATATTCGGTGTCGATGTGTGGGAGATGTGGGGAGGCCCTGCTTCCCTGCCCCCTCGGGAGCGAGTCGGCTACCACGTTCCTGTCCTCTGCAGCCCCCACCCAGTGCACCCTGCTTTGCATGCCAATGACACTGAGGTTGAGACAACCTTCTTCCTACGTGTGTTTCCTGACCATGTCCATCACAAATGTGTGTAGGACTGTCCGTTGTAAACTAACCCAGCGTTTGTTAAAATGATTGCATATTCTTGTATTTAGACCATTTCTATGTTTTAATGCTGGGCTGTCTTCTCTGCCTCTCCCTGTCAAGTTCTTGCCATGCATGAGAATGTTCTCAAGTGCCCCACTCCGGGCTGCACGGGGCGAGGGCATGTAAATAGCAACAGGAACTCGCACAGAAGGTAAGCAAAGCGCTCCTGTGCCCCAGGCCGCTGCGGGACGTTCCCCGACAGCCCCCCCACCCCTCCCAGCCTCCGGAGGGAGTGTGCCCTGCACACCTCCCCGTCCTGCCCCGGGAGACAGGCCACTGTCTGGGAGGGCATCGTGCATGGGGAAGGCAAACTCTGAGACCCCTTTCCACAGAGTGGATTGTTTTCACTTGTTCCACCCACTCGTCCTGCATCCCCCAGGAGGCGCCCTCCACGGGGAACACTCAGTTCGCGTCCAGGGGCGGGGAGGAGCCGAGCTATGCACCTTGTACAGGGAGGGGTTACAAGGCACGAAGACTGGATGGTCTGGGACCTAACTTGGTCACCCCTGAAACTCTGCCGAGACCCCAGTCATCGGTGTGGACATGACCAAAATACTAGCAGAGGCCCAAAGTGCTCGTTGGGGAACGTTTGGCATGACTGTGAGCCAGGTAAATGGGTTTGCTTGGAATCATACTTTTGCTCTGGACAATTCCAGTTCTCTTCCCTCCTATCCTGACTTCTACTAAGCTGCTCACAAAACTCAGATCGTGTCAAACACTTCTTCACCACTAGCTGGACGGATCTGTTGGGATGGGTCTTATGGCCTCTGCTTTCGGCCTCAAACGCTCATGCAAAACTATATCCTAGATGAAGGAAACGGTTAGGAGTTTCATCTTATTTTTTGCCCAGCTGTCGGGTAAATTTGGTTACTTGTGTTAAATTCATGATGAAACAAACCGCAACCCTGTGCCCATCAGAGGCGGTCTGGCCTTAGCCTGCAGGAGAGAGGAGCGGTCCGCGGACGGGTAAGGCTGCGTCGAGCCTGGTTCGAAACGGCGCTTAGTCTCCGCTCGCTCGCCAGTCCTGGGCTTCCCGTGTCCGTGAGACGCGACGCGCTCGTGGCGTGTGCACCGGTACCCACGTGCAGGCCTGTGCAGACGCGCGGAGAGTACACACGGTGACTTCAGGAAGAAGAAGGGCCAACGCCAGGGAGCCCGCACGTTGTCTCTCCCATAGAGATTTAGTTCCAAAACAACACTTCTGAGTGGTCCTGGAGAGCACTCTGCTTTCGCCCGGGGAGGATGTGGGCGAGCAGGGGGCTGAGAAGCCCCAGCGCCTGGGTCAGTGGCTCACCCATGGTCAGCTGAGAGCTCCCCTTCACACCAGTCCGTGAGCTGCCGTTCCGGGGCTTTTCAGCAGCTCGTCCCACCCCCGCGGCTCATCCTCCTCTGCAGAAGCATCCTGGGGTGGAGTCCGTGTCCGTAATTTCCACTCGCTCGTGTCCTCCTGAGGGACACAGAACTGGGCTCGCTGTGGCTGGCAAGGTCTGAGTGTGCTTCACACACGGACGGCCGTCAGGGCCATCCCCTGGAGACCCCCGGGAAGTCACACACAGCACAACCGTGGTCATTTCCCCCTGTCTTAGCCGGCCCCTCAGGAATGCCCAGGGCAGGTGTGGGAAGCTGTTTGGGGCGCTCTGGTGCTGACCAAAGGAGAGGCAGGGAGGGGGCGACGGGGCCGTGGGCTGCAGAGCCGTGGGAGGGGTCGACTCACTCTGTGCTCTGTCCTCGCAGCCTCTCCGGATGTCCCATTGCTGCTGCAGAGAAACTGGCAAAGGCCCAGGAAAAACACCAGAGCTGTGATGTGTCCAAGTCCAACCAGGCCTCAGACCGAGTGCTAAGGTACCAGATGCCGGCCGGTCCTGCCGTAAGATCCACACGTACCTGACACCCGGCACTGGGGGCAC